>QKQZ01031942.1:0-17722 GCA_003595255.1 Solenopsis fugax | reverse complement strand
ATCGCGCACTAACGACAACGCGCTGCCGCTCGCTTTTTCAGGCGCGGCTCGACGAGGACGCCGCGACGCGCACTACCATGGAACAATGGACAGCGATCAGCGGGAGCTAACGGTTCGCCGATCGCACGTATGAACGCCACGTTGTGATGCTTGATGAATCGGAAATCGCGGTGTCGTTGATCGTTGCTGTAGATTGACCGAAACGTGATTGAGGCAGCATGACGAGCGATAGATGAGATTGTCCGAATCGAAGTCCCAAATCGTTTGTCGTTACAACGATCAATGTGGCAGTATTAGATGAACGAATGTACGCTGGAAGAGATGGCAGGTTAAACGTTGAAAGGTTTATTTAGTCCCTTGTAGCGCGACGACAAAGTGAGTGGAGTGGTAATTGACGAACAGCTCTGGTAAGTTGTGGCGCTTTCGTTAGGAACCAACAACGAGAGCGCCGCAACTTACCAGACCAGTTCGTCGAAAACAATCCTTTCGACAAGGATTCCTATTTTCAACTAATTGCAGTTGGTTGATTCTTGTATGTTAGATTCTAACTGCGGTGCTCCGGTTTGCTCGTGTACCCTAATTAATGCCCTACTCGCTTCTCTAGTTTGGATTGGACTAAATGGGTGGCGCTTGTCGTGATAAATGCTTTCATTATTTTGCCGTTATAACATTTACCATGATCCTACGAATCAGCAAGAAAAAGAAGAAAGTGTCCTATTGCATGATAAATTAAGACATTAATTAATTTAATTAAAATTTCAAGTATTAATTAAATAAATAAATCAACATATGATCCTGAGAAAAAATTGATCACATATAATGAGATTAAAATTTTTATCATAATTTTATCATGCATTAGGTTATAAAAATAATTCTGTGAATAACGAATGAAATATGTGTAACAATTTTGTGATGTTATGAATGATAATTGTGATATTTTAAGATTAATTTAATCATTTAATTAAAAATAAATCAAGATATTGATTAAATTAATCTTAAAATATCACACAATTATCATTCAAAACATCACAAAATCATTATAAATATGAATTTTCGTTTTATATCATGTAGGTTAATATTTAATGTCCTCCTCCGACCTTCTTCTTCCGGCAATTGTATTTCTGTCACCTCGACCGTCAGCATTAGACAATCGCGACCGGAAATCAGTCAAGGTTCACTCGACGATTTGAACGGGATGCCGCCGTGGTTTCGCCGTTGCGTGCGAAATTACGATAAGATTACCTATCTTCGTATCGCGGCGGATAAAATAGTACCTGTCGTTTTTTCAATACAATTTCACGATATGCCGTTGGTGTTGGCTTATCGCCGCACATTCCCCTAGTGCAAATTGGAAAAAAGAAAAATAGATAACAATACGTAATAACAGCTTTAAAAACTAACACCAGATCGCGATTTCTTCACCCGCGTCCTAATGAGGAAAAAAAACCCGTAATGCGCTGTTCGCGACCATTGCACGTGTGTGCGCAATGCAGGTTTGTGATAACGTTGAATATAAATTTCTGTCAGATTTAACACATCATCGTGAGCACGCCTGCCTGGTTTAATTTGCTCGGTCAACTCCAACAACTGGAATTAATTCTGATTTAAAGTTTCTATGACTCTTCTCCCCTCTCTTTCTAAATTCTCCACCCTCAAACGTCGATTGTTTTTTACTAAAAGAATCAACATTGTAGTTTCAACATCGAAATATTTAGTCATGCATAACACTCGCGGAAATCAATTGATGTATATGTTTCAAAAAGTACCATATGCCCCATTATCCGTAATTATGTAACTCGGTATTAATTAAAGCATCACGTCGAGCGGTCGATAAAACAAATGAAATATGCCATTTCTGATTACATTTATTCCTCGCAGCTTTATTAAAGCTTATGGAAAACGTAACACACGTACGCCCGTCGTTACGTGTCAACACCCGAAGTACATCGACTTTCAGGATTTCAGCCGCGGGTTTCTCCCGAGCGCGATGCATGATTAATGCACGCATTAATATTGCCATAAGCTTTCACGGGATAAAACACGGGAATCGCTTATTAATGTCGTTAATCCACGAAATCGAACGGCGGCAAACCGAACGAGAGCGCGGTGCGCTTTTATTAATTGATAAATATTCTCGCGAGCAATAAGCTCCGTTGCGGTAGCGATGTTTCTGGCCGCTCTTTCGCGTTGAAAAATATGGCCGATTAAATCATACATTATAAAGTTGGAACGTAAATTACGCTTACTTCGCATACATAAACGTCGCAACTACGAGTATAAATGACGAGGGCGCTAGAATTTCCGCGTCGTTCTCAATTACGTACATTTTCATTAATCTCCTCGTCGTCCCTGCCTAATTCTTCACATTATAAAACTTGCTTAGTAGAAAGCACGAAGTTATTTCGTAAGGAACAGCCGAATCGATTGCAAGCTCAAAATTTCACGTGAAAAGAAAATATGCTACTGCACAAAGAAAAAAAAATTGTAGTGGTGGCAACTATAAGGGGACAACCATACAAATTTTGTTAATATAATTATAATATATAATTAAGGGAACTATATTATAGTTATTGCAACTAAATTAATGGTTAAGAAAACTAATAAAAATAGTTGTAATGACTATAATGTATAGTATATTATAACTATTTTTTATTAGTTTTCTTAACCATAAACTTAGTTGCAATAACTATAATATAGTTCACTTAACTATATATTATATTATAATTATATTAACAAAATTTGTATGATTGTATCCTTATAGTTGTCACCACTATAATTTTTTCTCTCAGTATGAAGAAATGTCAGCACACAGAAAAAAAATTAGTATCAAATCAACAATTCATTGTTTCATATATAAGCAAGAATATAAAATGGAAGTGTTTATAATCTCAAAGAGACATAATTTGCTAACATAAAGAAATTTTGTTTCTTCATGTAAGCAAATTATGTTTGATCAAGATTATCAAATTCTTCCAAGAAGATTTTATATTCTTGCTTAAATATGAAACAATGAATTGTTGATTTGATAGTCATTTTTTTCTGTGCACTCTTATGCGTTCCTTTAAATGGCAGAAATCGTGATTGAGAAAATTAACCATACGAATGAAATGAAAAACCGCGAATGAATTTTTTATACCGCGGCAGGTTGTATAGCGCATTCACATTTTATTACGAGAAAAGCCGCATAGTACGTGCAAATGTAGCGTGGACGCCGGGATTAACCGTGGAAACGTGAGTTTCGCGTTCTATCGCGGATCACCCGGTTACTAATTATCTTTGTTATCACCGGCTATTCTTGCTCCCAATTGTTCGTCACGATGCATTAGCGGAACCTGCGGTGTTCACACAGAGGGACGCGGACCGAGGATCGATGCGATACGTGCCAGGTGGGAAGCGGGATCGGGTTGTGCCGCGGATGCGAGCTCGGCAAATACGTGACCATTGGCCGACGCTCCTCGTTTACATGGCGTTAATTAATCCCGCGTAGTTTATACACGCATTTCGATCGGTTCTGATTTTCCAAGCGCAACCGACAATTCAAGAACCATATGGAAATTCGGCGTGTCAGTACGTTCGCCAAATTAGTGGATATTGTTTCATAAGCACGACGACAAATTGCACGAGATCGAATCTCATTCAATCACTCGCTTTCTGCGCTGCTAATTATCTGGTAAAATAATAGGAGAACGTACAACAAACAATGTCGAATGTTTGAGTATAAAATATTGTATATCGAGAAGGGTAAAATATTTCCGACATATTCGGGAAATTTTCAGTCTAGAGGCCAACGGCTAACTAATAAGCCGGTTAGATCGTAGATGAATGTACACATGCAAAAAACAGGAAATCATTTCCTTAGCAGACGGGAAAATTGCGATGCGAAATTGCACGCGAAGTCTGCACGGTACTAACATTGACGACCGTCAGGTCCGACTAAACGCGGACCTTCGCTACTGAGCGCCTCTCGGGCATGCATACCACTAGAAAGTCAAAGTAACTCGATCCTGAGAGAGTTGCATGCGTGACGCCTATTTTAAAATTATTTTTATGTCCAACTCGATCAGTTAAAAAAATAAAAAAAGACGAAAAAGGTTTAAACATAACAAAAAAAAGTTAACAAAAAATAAATATATTTCGCAAGATTTAATGAAATAAATTTCATAAATAATCTTGCTTACAGTAATTTCCTGCACGTTTCAATAAAAATAAATTAAATAAATTTGTAATAATATTATTTTATGTGTTAATTTTATCTTGAAATGATTTCACCCCAAAAAAATCTGATTAAAAAGCTGGGAGAAAATATTGGGAATTTATCCGACTACGAACGGATGATTCTACAATTGTATATATTTATTTCTATAATATACTATTTGACGAATGAGTGCTCTCTTGAATTATCACGATCATAACGCGGAAAATGTCTTCTATTTACAGTTCCAGGACAGAGTCGCATCGAGAAAAGTCGCGACGATAGATAATAATATATTGCGTTATTACGATCCAATTAGCAATTTTATTGGATCTTAAATACAAGGAAGCAGAATTTAAGAGAGGTTCCGCCAGTTACAAATTTTATACGGGAAAAATCGATAACTGAGGACAAACACAGGCAGCGAAAAAGCAATATCCGCTGCTGGCGAACTTTTATTCTATAACGTGAATTTATTCGAAATCAACGGACTACAGTATACATTTTACATTAATGTAATCTCTCTATTTGTTCTTTCATAAATAGTGTATTTTCCTGAAGATACGTTGCAGAAAATTGATACACAGACCTTTAAATACGAATATAGATATAGCGATACAAAACGGATTTAATTTTGCCCATAATTAAATTATGCCTTGTCAGATATTAAAATGAAAAGAGAACATTATAATCGCGATAAAATATCGCATAATAATATTAACGACACGTTATAGAGAAGTAATGAATAGAAACGGTATTAATTAGAAGATAAATTCTGATAATATTTTTGATGCAAAATCCAATCAGTGTAATTTGCTTAATAACGCAATAGTCTGTATATGATGCTACAAGCATATAATTCAATCGTATATAATTGATTCTCACTAGTATGTATATATGAATTAAGATTAATCGGTATTTTCAATACAATTTTGTGTGATAAGTTTATACGATAATCTCTGGTAATAAATCGTCCATTCTGTTGTCACGAGATAAAATTCGAATAAAAAAAATTTAAGTTTTTTTTAAATTTATTTCTGAAACACACACGGTTATTATTTCGTTCTTCTTTTATTACATAAGCACATGCAACCGTCATCTTCTATTAAATTGAAACAACCGAATTTAGATATCAGTTTTATATCAATTTTATGTCATATTTTACATTAATTTTATTCTTTTTTGAATTTTTTATTTTTATCATTTTATCAGAAAAAATATTTGATTTTTGACGTCACTTCGATAATATAAGCACCGCAATTATAGACGCGAACTAATTTTAACTAATCGAAATATATTAGTTTTGAATTAACCAAGTTACATATACGGCGTCATGTAATAAGTTTTCAAAATTAACATGAATCGCGATATCAATTCCGAAGTTCCAAAGTTCTTGAAGCAACCACCCGCACAGAAACGAAACCAATTTAGCAGGAAATTATTCGTGATTTATTTCGAATTTAACTTACACTTTTTCGGAGATACTCTGTCGCACGCTTATCAGGGTGCGAGTCGCGTGTTAATTTTACCATGATTTTCTATTTTTCTTTCAGCTCGCGCCGTAGTACCGAGTCAACAAAATTTACGTAAGTACATTACGACTGCCAGTCAGATGCAATTTCATTCCTACAATTACGCTCGCTGCAAGAATGACAGTTTGTGCAACAGCAATTAAAGGAATGTCTATCACTTTTTTAATATACCAGGCTCACAATATGCAACGTACAGTTTACAGTGGAGAATAAAGTTGACAACAAGACATAAAACAAATGAAATAATAAGTAACGGAAGAACAGATGCAATGTACTATCAATTGAAAAATATAAGAGATTTTAAACGCGGGTAAAGAAATCCCATAATTTATTAACTTCGTTTTCACTTTACGAACAATTATTATTTATTATATTTCGAATAAATCTCGTACATTATGCTTCCGCCTTAACGTGTCACGTCGACATGAAACTTCTTGCGGGATGTTTCTAACGGAATAATTTTTTTAATCTTTATGACATTTCTAGCACATATCAGTGATTTTTATTTTACTTATGTTGGCGTACCAAAATTGCATATATGTGCGACAGCTGTATAGTTCAGTAACAATATCGTAAAATTTATTGTAGTAAGCGGCAGCTACAAAATATATATATGTATAAGCCGGATTTCCTGTTTTCATATAACAAGCGCTGCCAGTCGTCAGATTAAAAAAAGTAAAATAATGATTGTTTTTTAACAAAAAAAAAAATAATAAAAAATAACCTTTCAGTCATTAAAATAGTAATCAAAATAGTGACACTTTTTTATCACAAATTTTTAATTAAGACCACTTAAGAAAAAACAAAATTACTTTTATTTTCTCCGAGTCCATCTTTAGATAGCCTGGAATTAGCAAATTCTTTTTATAGCACGATTTAAAAGTTTAGAATAGAAGCTTGAGCAATACAAAAAGAGATCAGAAATTAAATAACGGTGCGCACTTAAAGATATTTTGGTAGCACGATAAAGTAATCGCGACTATCGACAGTTAACATTCTGATTGAATTGAACAATTAAGTACTGAGACTATATTCTCAAGCTGCTTGCGACAGATTTGGACAGAAACGTTGTACGTTTAGCAATTGTTTTCATCTTTTTTTCTCTGGCAGCAAAATTGATTTTACATCAGTCACGCCGTTTGCTTGTCTAGTATTCAATTTGCGGTGCAAAGTAATCAAATGCTGAGACCAGTATTCAATGAGCGAGCAGCAATTAATATAAGACGAAGCAAAAAAAAATGAATAGAACATTTATATTTTACAAATTGCCTGTCAGCTCAAAAAAAGTGGACGATAATGACTTTTCAGTAACTTGTAAAGGTAACAAAAGTGATTTAAATGACTAAATGGCAGCGCTGTATATTTGTATAACAAGTTAGAAAGCACAAACAAAACTGATTATTAAACTAACAATAAAAAAAGAAACTGTAAATGCGATACTCATTATAAAAAAATTGAACTATACAATCTCAAATCTAGCAAACATTTCATTTATAATTTTTTTCATAATTTCAAAATTAATTATTCTTTAGAAATATAATGAGACATACAAAAAATTTGTATGCAAAAGCTGTAGAACTTGTAAATTGAAAGTAACTTAGCATAGTTCAATGATAAATAAAAAATCAGGTATAAAATTATATAAAATAGAATATTCCGAAAAAACGATTAGCATTATTCGTCGATCGATAGAGCTCGCGCACGAGGAAATACGTAAAAATGTAGACTCATGCAAGCGGATCGATCGCGCGGATAAACGACTGGGATATTCACTGTAGTTCCTTTGCTTTAGAGAAGAACGATGATGCACGAATCTATAGGCATTGCAGATAGAATCTGGAAAAACTATTAGGTTCCATCGATGTGGAAAAGAATCAGATAAATACCGGCATTGGTCGAGCGGTCAGTTTTGCCAGAACTGCCTCTCCTTCCTTGACGAGAAAAAAAGATTGATATCCAAAACGATAAAGCAAATAAAAAGTGGTTAACAATAACTATGTGAGAGTATGACATCAAGGACAATATTGCGATATGTAAATCTTTATACTTCGCAAAAAATAAAAAAAAATGCGATAAGCATCGGCAAGCCCGATCACTCATATTTAATGAAGATAATCAATCAGTTATTCAATTAATTACTCGTTCGTTAAAGTCACAGGCATTGAAAAAATTGCGTTAAATAGAGAAATACGATAAACGTTGTTAAAGCAATAAAAGTACCGCAATGAAAGATCTATGTGAGATAAAGGAAATCACGGTAAAAAGGAAACGTAGGGAAAAGAACATAAATTACCGCGGTTCGGGTTCGGTCCTAGTCGTTGCCGAATCTCACTCGCTATGCAACGCGGGAGAAATACGCGGATTTATTCTTCGAGAGGCAGTTCGGAGTGAATCAAGAGTAGAACTCGTGATTTACATCGTGAGAACGCCACGCCACGGCTTACATTACGACTTACTGGATTTAACAGCGTAAAGTCGAAAACGTCTTCGGGGCTAGACACTTTGACTACAAGTTAAAATGGGAAAACCTTTTTCATCCCATCGATCTGCTTAAACTCAAAGTCAAGGAGGATAACATTCATAAATCGTTTTGAATGACGAAACAAATTAATGCAGACAGATTAACTGATCGATACGTGCCGATTATACATTTTCATATGCTTGATAAGATATTTGAAACATTTATATATTAATACATTATAACACAAATATAAAAATTAAAAGTAAAATTAACATTCAATTATACATTATTAAATTCGTGTCGAATTACACCAAATTTGAGTTATTTTTAATCATTCCTATAGATCGCCATTGCTCCTACTTAATATGTCATTAATTTAATTAAAACAATGGAGTTGAAAATGATTTAACACAAGAAATATTAAATTTGACTTAAATTTAGTTTATTTTTTACTAAGTATATAACACGTTAATGGACACTATTTACCTTCAAAATAAATAATTCAACCAGAGAAATGGATTGATTAGATGAGATTGTTCTTTTAACTAGCATGTTTTATTTACACAGAAAAAATTAGTATCAAACCAACAATTCATTGTTTCATATATAAGCAAGAATATAAAATCTCCTTGGAAGTATTTATAATCTCAAAGAGACATAATTTTCTAACATAAAGACATTTTGTTTCTTCATGTAAGCAAATTATGTCTGATCAAGATTATCAAATTCTTTCAAGAAGATTTTATATTCTTGCTTATATATGAAACAATAAATTGTTGATTTGATAGTCATTTTTTTTGTGTAACTCAAGGAATTAATTTAAATTTGATTCTTTAATGTTTAACGTGTACAAGTTTATAATATTCCAGTTAAGTCGAGCGTTCTCTCTTTCTTTCTCACTTTCTGTCTCATATTAATTTCATAACCATCACTCAGAATATATTTAATATTAATCGTTTCACATAAATAATTCTACTTCCGTATATAATTCTACTTCCGTATATAATTCTACTTCTGTATATAATTCTACAAGATTAACCGTCCACACCAGATTTCCCTGAAGGCTATGCATCTACTTTAATAGATCTTTATAAAAATTGCTTTATAAGATTTTAAATTTATATCACCTAAGAGGAATAAATCACGAGAAATCTGTAAAATAACGCTACGAAATATTCACGATTGCGCGATAATCTAAATTTCAATGATTTAAATTTCGACTTCCGTTCTTTCGGAGCAGTTCAATCAAAGAAAACTTTTAAGAGGGACCAATCAGCGGATGGAAGCCGGCGCCAAGATTGCGAGCATTTCAGCGGACCGGTCTTTTATAAATTAAACTGCAATTGAATCTGCATAATCCGCGCACCTCTCGTAACCACGAACCACGTTTAATCGCGCTACCCGCGAACGATGCCGGCCGCTATTCATTGTTACCTCGCTCGGAAATAACCGGTTGAACCACTGACATTGAATGGCGGGGAAAAGCGCGGAAATAACGGACAATGCGAAGAGATACGCCTTCCTTTCATTCGCCTCGCACTAAGCCAGACGTCATTTCGATTCTTCGTTCCCTCCAACCACCGATGACTGAATAGAAGCGATTGCTTCCATGTAAAGTGCAAGTAGTAATTAATTCTCTGGCACAACATTCAATTTTCGTCTTATTTTGAAAATGTACTCGTATTAAATTGGACGACAAAAAGTCAAAGTACGTCTGCCTCAATTTTTCAAAGCCTATCATACTTTGCTATATTATAAGTTATATTATTATAAAATATGAGCTCAATCTCTAGTTGAAATAATGATTAGAGATTTCAGCATCCTCGGACTTTCCCAAATTTCATGACAAATTACTTTGCAAATTGTTCGACGAGAAAGAGCTGTAAAAAAATTGTAAGAAGAAAAAGTTATTTCCGGAACAGAAAAATAAAAAAATAAATTGAAATGCGCAGGTGCAGAGGTATAGCCAGCGGAATCCGCGCTCTTCCGGCCTTTTACGGATTTTATGGGAAAGTTCACCGGGAGGAAGGGGATGAAATGCCGCAAGCCGCTTAAATTTTATACCAAGTTACATAAAGCAAGAAATCAAGCCGATAGGTCGATATGAACGCTGAACGTTCTAGATCGATGAATACCGAATTGCCTCGCGGTCGTTAGATAATGCGTGGAATCCATCCATCCATCGAATCCAGGTCGCAGTTCGCCGACCTATCTACACCCTGGCCGATGACGTAAGGCACATGACGCACGTCGAACATCCTCAAAACTAATCAGCCATTAACCTTCATTATGCATCGCATTAACATGCTTTCCGAAAATTAGCACCAACTTTCATGACCTTATCTCGCACAAATCTACAAATATTTTCCTATTGGGTAAGGTTGCCGATATCGCACCACCTCGCATATAAATTCAACCACAGTACTTGTACATTCTTTGTAGGATTATTTGGGAAGTGTCGCTTTGCCCCAGGAAGCGGAATATTAACCTGTGATGCGATTTAAAAGACCGGCCTAAATCGCACTTTGAAGGCTTATTCAAAATTATCATTTAAAAAATTATGACAATACATAAAATTCTGTAAAAAATTAATATGAAAGGAGAAATGTTGTACTTTAGTATGATGTAAAAAAATTAAAAATATTCCTCACATTTAAGTCTATCTGTCAAAAGTGGTGCGATCTCGGCAACCTTATAACTGCATATTATTTTCATATATTTATGTACTTATTAAACTCAAGTATATGTGCAATACATCTCTTAATTCCTCAATTACGTATCACCTCAAAGAATATTCTAAAGTTACGAGAAAGGAAAATCGACCTTGACTGATTTAACACGACACAAAAGCATCACAGTGGCTAATCAAATCTTCACGCAAAAGGATGATGCTAAGCGAGACGGCACAATCGAAAAATACGTTACTCTATACCGCACAGTCGACACGATGCACATTAGAGACAATCCTTTGATCTATTCTAAGATTTGCATACGGACCCGCCGGTGAAACGTGCGTATGTTCCTTTGCCCCCTGCATGTGCATTCGCGTACACGTATGTGCCAGCCACCCTCGCGCGCTACGAACGTCGCGGTACGGGACGCCGGGTACGTTCGTTGAACTTTGACCCGGAAATGGCGACGGCGCGACCGCTTTGTGCTTGGCCTTCGACAACAGGTCGACGAGGTACGTGCATGCTGTATACCATCGACGAGACGGGAAACGAAAGAAAGGAAGTTGTTTTTCTAACCGAAAAACGATCATCGTCGACCTTTCGAGCGGCACGCTACGCGATCCTAATAATCTTCCGCTGAATTTCTCAACGACTTCACTCAGGGGCGTGTATTCTCGCGCGCGAGACTCAAAATCAGTTTCTGATTATGTAAAATAGACGAAATGAAAAATTTTCTGTGAGAAAAATGCAAAAGTTAATAATAAATTTGGAATTATTAAGATTATTTGTCTGATATAATACACAGTAAAAAATTGGGCGTGCATATGAGTCCATATGTTAAAATTTTCTTGTGTTACCACGTTTTCATTACTACTTCAATATAAAATTAACATACCACTGATATGTTATTATTTTTATAACATTATCATGTGTTACATTTATGTCAACTTTATAAATTAACACTTTGTGTATGTCTCTTAGAAATGGATTATTATTTTGAGTACTTTTAACACAATTATTTCAAATAATCAACATGTATCAAAGTTAATTTAACATGATTACGAACGAAAATGTTCTATTAACATTTCCTATGAGTTAAATGTTACGAACGAAAATGTTTTATTAACATTTCTTATGAGTAAAAATAAATGTTAAGTATTGTGTCAATTACTTAACATTTTTAATTTGTCAATACACGATGAATAAGAGTTATTTTAACTTTAAAAAAAAATTAGAGTTAAAATTTAAAGTGGACTTTCTGGGACATGCAAAAATGTTAAAAATTTTTTATTGTGTATGTAATAATGAATCAAGGTATATAAACTATCTAATTCTGGCTAAACTCAATTTCCTTTCTCAAAACGGGAATAGGATTTAGCAAGAGATAGCGAATCGCCAATCGAAGTTGGTTAATGCTATTCCAAGATTGATTATCGGCACATGTACGCGTGACATAGCAATTGCTGTACAACCCGCAGCGGAACAATACGTACAACAGAGGAAATATTCGAACGGGAGACGAGAGAAGGAGAATATTTCGCCAACTAAAATTCTTGAGATATCATACGTTCCGCAATGGCATCCCTGCGATTGTCTATTACAGAAGATAAGAGCTTCATGCGTAATCCGTGTTTAACGCTTAGTTATTCTATTGTTAAACTTTACCAGTGTTCCCTGTTTTGCGCACGAATAAGTACAAATATTATTTACTTGCGTAGACAAAGCCACAGGCTCTGCGTGAATTATTTGTAAAGAATAAGTATAATTATAAATCAAAATTAGTTTTACATTGGTGCTTGGTACCGTCAATGATTCAAGATATTCGACGTTGTTTCTTGATTTTAAAATTTTAATTTTTTTAAAATTGAGATTCTATATAAATTAATTTATTATTTATTCAACATTTATTTGGCTAATTTTTATCAGAGTTTAATTTATCACGTTAACGTTTTGCATTGTAAAAATAGCAGAAATAATATCACTGCTTTATTGACAGCAAGAAATAAAATTAAAATAAAGTTTTTTGCTTAAAAAAACGTTTCTTTTACACACGTGTTTAAAAGTTCATAACATGTAACATTAATTTAGTGATTAATTCGACTTGACAATAGCTCTTAATAAAATTCGAGAAAAACTATTCATTCATAATTTAATTCAGAAAAAGCTTCTAATCAATAATTATTGAAGAACTATTAACATTTCAATAAAGAATTATTTTTTCTATTTATAATTTTTACACGATAGAATTATAGTATTGTATATTTTGTACTCTCTCTTCATGATTCATTAGTTGCAGATATTTGAACGATTTCGTTGCATTTCAATAGTGCGTTTCTATTACAACATCAACTATCTACTTTCGTGTAATTATCTCCTCAGCGAGGAACTTCGTGCCGGTATTCAAGAACAATGCTTAGCTTCGAAAGCATCTTCGTGAGAATTCAGATGATCTCGAAAGTCTTCCTCACCTAGTACCGCATAAAGCGTTATTTCCGGGGAGATGCGCGAAACAAAGATCTCTTTCGATTCTGCTATGCGGAATAACCATAGAGCATTTACCACATTAATTATCTTTGAAATAATTATTTTAATTTATAGCTAGATTGAGGACGAAAGGCTTAAAACAAGCTAGATAAAGAATGAGACAGCAATCGCAGAAATGCACAAAAAATCTCGTTATATAAAAACAATTGCTAATTTATACAGCAATTGATAAAATTATAATTCAGCAAAAAAATTAAAAACTGAAATAAAAAATGTCATTAATTTCTCTGAATTGATTGCAATATCCATAATCAATGGAGCAATGAATCTTGGACTTCATTAATAAAAGTCAAATTTATCTTTCTCTGCAGTTAAAAAAAAATGCAAGTTTTTCGTGTTTAATTTTTCAGCGACAATTAAATATTACGTTTACAATAAAGTTCGATAAATTACGAGAAATATCAAGCGACACAATTTGTTATTATATGCTAGATATATATAGAGAAAATGTAACAATCTTATTACAAAATTTTAATAAAGATGTTCGGTATGCGGTTATTTTAGCGACACCAACAGAAAGGGATGTGCGAAACTCCATTTACAGACCCTTAGATCTTGAAAGCATTGATTGCAAAATTAGGTCACGTCACTGAATCGTGTATAACCTCTGGCTACATGAAAATGTAGTGACGTTGAAGGAGAAAAAATTGATAAAACGCGAATAATTATAATCAAAATAAAATCAATAAAAACGTAAATTAAAATAGCACTATAATCAACGTCCGATAATTCAATATCTTTAACGTCTCTGTATCAAATCCGAGTGGATACTTTTCAATCAAATTGCATATAGAATAAAAAAAATGACGTCGTGATATAAATCCGAAATTTTAAGCGAAAATACGAGAGAGAATTCCTGCTTAATTCATCGATAAAATAAAAATTATGACGCCAAGACAATAAAATTTCATGTCGGTACATAATAGTTTAGATTTTTGCGCGCAAAAACTTGCATTTCTCGTTTACGGTCACGTAAATATATTACCTAAGTAACACATTTAAATACTAATTAATATAATATTAGAAACAAATAAGATTCTTTAATCTATTATTCCTTTTTGAAAAAAAAATCATCTACATCTTACATGATTTGTTTATAACAAATTCATTGCTTGATGCTTATTACATCATTCAATTTCAATGTCAAATGTAGACGTAGGTGTGTTTAATTCAATATGTTCGTTTCGAAAAAATGCACGAAATTTTGCGCACGATAATTAAGAATAAAATCAAAAATAATAATTTACCGTTATATGTCTTTTAATATTGTGCTCTACAACTTTCCAATATTATAACTTATACTCTATGTGCACAAGCGAGCGTGTCATACGAGAGCGTAATTCAAATTAGAATATTCAGATCGATAACCGCGAGAGCGCGCCATATTGAATTGCACGCTAATCCGAGCGTGTAAACGCGTTGGCGAACCGCGTGTCGCGTTGCGACGCACGATAATTTCGCGTCACGAAATCAAGGACTCGCACGGAACAGCCGGGCAACTCGAACGGCGGTAAAAAGATGCATCGTAAACGGTATATTATGCGTTTACGATCTGATAACAGGACGAAGCGTCGCTGTAGAAAATCGCCGTTGGTGAGTCAACTTAACGGCGACTCCTGTCCTTTCATAGACTGCCCGTTAGACTAAATGGAGCCATTGGCTGGATCAGCCGGTTGTTCTCTCGCGCCGACACTTCACCCACGAGATGAAGTATCCCGGGCTCCAGCAAGTCGGCTCGTCGCCGCGCTCCTCCTTTCGGCCGTCCGGAAAGCTCTCCACTTGGAAATCGATCGAGCCATTCACGGCGATACTCTCTGCCGAGCCTAAATCGACAATTAAATGCTCTTCACGGTTTATCCGATCCGCATGGCAGTGCTAATTAATTCGGCTCGTTGTCTATACCGTCGATTCACGGACGGGGACTGTTGAACGTTATGAAACATCTATTGTCCAACCCTATCCATATAAACTCCATCATAACCATCATAAATCCCCCTAAACGTCAAGAGAGTGTTAACGAAGCAGACGTTTCAAAAATAATAAAAGAAGAGACAGATACACACGTTATGTAGCTGGATCAATATAATTTAAGCGTTCAACCAAAAGAGAGTCGAGATCAACGACGAAAGCGTTTTTACACATGTCGCATTTTTTTTTTTTTCTCTCTATTTGCATTCATGCATAAATACGAAGCGAAAATTGCGATCGGAAATCACGGGAGACTCCCACTGCAAACACGACGGATATGGAAGGTACCGCGGGAAGCAACGGGAAAAACGAGGAAGGTGGCTGACAATGCTGCAACCGCATCCGCAGTCCAGGCAGCGCCAATAAAATTAGCTTAACAGAGCGTACTATCGTCTCGGTTATACCGTACTACACGGCGAGTGATAGAGTGCACACCTTTTCGTCGTCGCCGCATAAAACACCACTGCAGCATCAAACATCACACTCCACTGGACTGCGATTGGTCGAGAGGTCACCGACTCTGAGGCACGGATTACTGGTTGTTCGTTGTCGTGGTCGACGTCGCACGCTTCCCGGCAGCATGCATCCTTGTCCACGCTGCACGTCGGCGCATCCTCGCTCGATCAAGGATTACGATCGGTGCACTCCGACTGGTGCACTCGCGGGATAACTCGGAGATTAAATTTCGCGGATGTGTTCGTCGGGCACGTACGGCGACGTAATCGTGTGAGCAATCGCGAATGTGTACCGCACGCGAAAAGGATATCAATCTATCGATCCTATTGATCTGCTGTGTACAGTAGAAAACATTATCGGATGAACGTTGCAACGATATCTCTGTTATAACGACTGTAATAATCCGCGCCGAATAATGAATGACTTTTCAAAAGTACGTGCTCAATAAACGGATTTTCCAAAAGTTAATAACGTATAGTTTTCATTTGTATTAATACCTATTCATTAAATTATTATTTTACGCAATTATGACTTATAAAGACAGGAGTTATTTCACTCGATATTCTTTGTAGATGTTGCTAATATCCAAATGATACTATATTATGCAACGATTGAGACACATTAATGTTGTATTTTAACGTAAAAAATAAAAAAAAAAATAAGGCTCGTGAATGATGATCGTGGAAACGCCTCGCCGTTTTGTGTGCTCGATATTTCAGCACGTGCTCGGAGAACGTCCGTGCAACGTAAACAGTGGCTTATCAACGGGATGCAGCGACGATGACCAAACCCCGATAAGAAACGCGAATCTGTCCGAACACGCCTTGTACAGGGGATGAAATATCACAGGTCCGATAATAAATGACAGTCACAACATTGTAAAACAACGTAACATCGTGTAACTTGATGCTAGGAAAACATTTACTTATCAAACAAATGGTTAAAGGAAAGATCTCAACACGGATGTATAAATTTACAAATTTATCCCGCATACATCTCTCTTCGATATTTCTTTAATAATTAGAATCGTGTTATTCCAATCGTTACATCGCGCAGATAAATAATCCATCGCGTGGTTGCCAACAGCGAAAGAAGTTGGCATGAGATTCACGACTTTTCTGTGAGCATTTTTCCGCGCTGTGCAAAGGACTTTGGCGAAACATTCCGTGTTCCAGTTATTTCCTATACGAAATCGCTAATTGCGGGAAGAAGCGAGGGGAAACGAAACGCAAGGAAATTCCCCGACGATAGCACCCGGGCGGGGTACCCAGTGACCTCAGCTACACTGTGCTACGTTGGGTCGCCGGGTCACGCGGATACCCGGGTCGACGCATGGCGCTCGGTCGAGACACTCTTCTCAGATATCTCAGTCCGAGTTCAAGACATCAACGAAATCAGTATCCGCGAAACTGGCAATTGTCAGTAGCGTCGTCGCCGCTCTCGCGACTCTCGAGGGAAAAGTTACGTGACCCACTTCAGGCCTCCGACTAGACGACACCGCGTGCCCTTTGCGCCTTTTTGCCGCATACCGCGGGGGAGAGTGAAATCCCCATGCGCGAATTTTCGAGAGTCGCTCACGCGGATAGGAGGCCAAAGGTCAAAGGGTCCCATAGGAAATTTACATTGCACGTACGTGACACGCCGTAATTATGCGCGAGACGTGAGAAATTCGGGATCTTCGAATCCCGTCCCCAGACACACTCGTCGCTAGCCAGCACTATCGCGACAACAACGAACTCGCTTCTGCTCGAGGAGAGCGAGTTGGAGCAAGAGGACGAGGCGACGTCGGGGACGTATCACTTCTCGGAGTGCACCACGAGTGCACGATCCAGCATGGCGCGATACGTGTTCGGCGTCGATCTTTCGATGCACATCTCAATACGATACGAAGCGATTC
>QKQZ01031932.1:0-39159 GCA_003595255.1 Solenopsis fugax | reverse complement strand
GTGCGTCCGGCTCGCGCTCGCTCGCACGAAAATCCTCTCGGCACGTGATGTAATTGTATTGATGTAATTGCTGTGACGGCGATCGGACAATTCGGCCGGTCACCGTATCGGATCGCGGCTGTGAGATACGATTTTCAGTGGCCTGACTAATTGTAACAATTCGTCCAACAGCAAGAAATAAAAAAATAAATACAGAAATGTTCGACCGATGATGTATAAATACAATTTAACGATAATGCCTTTTTACGGTCGAAGCTAGATCTTGGTGCTTAGTTTATTTGCGTGATTTTATATTGGGTAAAGTCGCCTATTATGGGATAGGTTCCTAATATGAGGCGAGATTTCTGCTACATTAATAAACCCATATGGTTGGTACCATCATAAACATATTACTCTTGGGGTGAAATCTATTTAGTAAAAAATTCATTATTAGATTATGCGTGCAGTCGTTGAAAAAATTTTTTTTTGAAATTGGATGTTATCAAGATTTATTTTAATGAGTCTTTAAACCTTGTTTATTATTATTATAAAATAAACAAATATTTTATGATAAATTCTGCATGCAGTGATAAAGTAAAGTCGTATTAATAGAAAAATACGGGATGTGATAATTTGCTTAATTATAAATATTAGATTTGGTGATCGTGAAGCCGCAAAGCGTGGAACTCATAATATGAGATACTCAAAAATCCCCATTTATTATTTCATATTCTGACTTCGAAAACTTTCCAAAATGCTATAATAAAGTTGTTCAATGAGAACTTTCGAATTATGAGGCTTGAAAATTATGGTCTTCAGCATTAACACTGAGACTTTAAAATATCTCGAAAAGAATAGATTTTAGAAAAAAATGTTACGTACAAAAGTTTTTGAGTATCGAAAGAGCTATTGATTGGTCAACTAGATTTTGAGTCTTGAGCCTAATTTGAATCTAGTAAGGTCCAAGTCAATAAGACCCGTTTCATATAAAAAAATCTTTGTATTTCATATTAGAAACACTTTTTTTGAATTAGCAAAATTGGCAATTTTGATAAAAAATTTCATATACAACAAAGTATAACTATTATCGATTGCTAACTTTTGGCGATAAAACTTAAATATATTTACTATAATTTGGATATAAAAATAGGAGTTAATGGTATAAATTAAATAAATTATAAGTCTTTGAAAAAAGATATCTCATAGGCAACTTTACCCTACCCATTTAAATTCCCGAAATTGCGCGCCGAATTGTTTTGNTAACGCTAATGCCTTTTTACGGTCGAAGCTAGATCTTAGTTTATTTGCGTGATTTTATATACCCATTCAAATTCCCGAAACTGCGCGCCAAATTGTTTTTTCAGACATAACACAGATCTAATGAATAAGAATAAATAATATCACGTTTTATTAAATTGAATTCAATTTAATAAAGATTGATGCTAGCATGCATCTAAATATTAACCCTTTTCCCCCCTGAAAAAACTGTAAAAAATTTATTGCGAAAAATATCACCTCAGCCAGGGTTCGAACCTGGGATCTCCCAAATCTCCGGTACGGGTGTCTTAAGAGTTAATATTTAGATGCATGCTAGCATCAATCATTATTAAATTGAATTCAATTTAATAAAACGTGATATTATTTATTCTTATTCATTAGATCTGTGTTATGTCTGAAAAAACAATTTGGCGCGCAGTTTCGGGAATTTGAATGGGTATATAAAATCACGCAAATAAACTAAGATCTAGCTTCGACCGTAAAAAGGCATTAGCGTTAAATTGTAAAAATATAAAGCTTTATTATTTCTACTCAGAGATATGTGATATTTAGGACGTAACAGAATTTTGCAGTTACATTATGTTTCTATGTTACCATTTATTTTCTTATCGAGAAATCTGGCCTCTTTCTACAAAGGCGAAAAAGATTTGAAGTCCTTGGTTTGGTCCTCCTTGTTTTAGTACGTATGATGTAACTAATGAAATTCTACGTGGCCCGAAATTGAATACACGCTAATGACAGCTGTAACTCTGTTTAAAAAGACTTGCAGAATATCCTGCTATTTTTCGCTACCGAGAAGCATAATCGAGGGCGTGCCATAAATTAGGTCGGCCACTTTTAACTATGTAATGCTGCTACGGTCGACTTGGCGCGCGCAATTTCGAGGATATTGCGAAATATCTCTCTTACACGTTCGAGATGGCTCGGGCAAAAAATATAATTCCAGTGCCGAGCAAAAAAAAGAAAAGAGAAAAGAAGAAAGAACGTACGGACTAGCCGCGATCGCGAAACATTTAAATAAATAATAAATCATCAATGTCCCTTGCAGGCATCTTTGATGAATCTCAACTGTGAGTCAACAATTCTCCTTGCCGGTTCGTTGGAGTTTCAATTCGAAAGTAATAATTAATTAAATCAACGGTATGGAAAATCGTATCGATCGCGATAGCATTGGGCTTTTATACTTTTACATAAATTAGAAACGGATTTTGCAATTCAGACCTTTAACGTAACGAGATTATGCTAACGTTCGAAACGATTTTCCGCAAACAAGTTTCCTGCTTCGTCGCATTAACTTTCAACTTGTAGGAAAAACAAGCAGCTGCTTTGCTATTTATATATAAGGTATCGTTTTTTAATCATTTCACAAATTTATAATTATAATTAGTAGTTAAAATTTTCTTTAAGGAAACTGTTTTAGCAATAAGCTTTAAATTGTAAATTATGAGTATTATTAAAAAAAAAATTAAAGTGAAAGATATTGGAGAAAGTTGCTGAATGCGTATTGGTTGTCTAATTTGTGCCTCATCAATATATTTTATATCTTTACCTAATATAATTATCATTTAATGACAAAATACGTTATATACAAGTGAAAAAAGTAAGAATTAAAGGTGTAATTACCAGGATGGGTAAATGCTCGAAGATGTAGCAGACAAAGAGTATGCTGTAAACGGTAGATCTGCCGCTGGACTCGTCCACCTGCACTTTCTTCTTCCTCAAACACGCCCTGCTGTTGGTCGAACCGCTGGTGCACGATCCGCTCGAGGGATCCCAATGTTGTGGGTGACACTCGAATGCTCCCGAAGAGTTCTTCGAGCTTGCTTCGGACAGGTCTGAGACCGACTTGAGAAGCTCGGAAGTCGGTGGACGACAGAGATTTTTAAAAACCGCGACCAGCACGCCGAAAAGAGACGTGAGAGCCAACAGACTCCTTAAGGAGTTGACAAAGACCCCGTATTTATGGGAGATCTCGTGGGCCAGAAAGACGCAGACTTCCGGCTCGAAGTTGAGGACGCCGGTGACACCGATGCAGGCGCTGATGACGCTCAGGCTCACCAAATGGTACTTGAGGTGATTCTTCGTGAGATTGATAACATCATCGCGACTGCTGATCGCCGCGAACACCGCGATCGACGTCAACGTCAGTTCCTGAAGAATGCTCGACGAGTTCAGCACCCATACCAACGTCGAGCATAATTCTGCGACAAAAGAATCGTTGTTTAGCTCTTGCAGTCTTAAGAGCCGTACGCGGCTCGATCGGCGTGATGTTTTTTTCGGGTGGGCCAATCTGTTCCGCTGAATTAATTTACATGACATAATCGTTGAGAATTGGTTAGCACTTCCATGAATTCCGAAGAGGAGATTGACCTTGCAATAGCATACATGAATTCTGATTAAATTAACTCTGCTGTTCTGAATTTATTGTACTATCATATCGTTGGATCAATATAATAAAAAAATAAAATAAAAATAAAAAATTTTCCCAGAAAAGAGATCTGTTATTAACAAAGTCATTAAAGAGAGTACCAGAGGAAACGGCTTTTTAAATAAAATATTATTAAAAAAATATATTTTTAGGTCAAATCGACCCGAACAGCTGGATTAAATTTTTAACATTGTGTAATAAAATATCATCGTTCTATATGACTAAGATATGTTGTTACATTTTATCGAAGCAATTGCATCGAAAGATTAATAAAGCAATACAATTATAGTTACCTCCAAAGTGATTTGCTGGACGAATCAAAGTGAGAATCGCGTATAGCAGCAATCCTAATTGATGTGTGAGACTTTGCGAGAGAATTGCGACTGTCAGCACGTCGATCTTTCTTTTCGCGGATGAGGATTGATTCTGGTAGATCAATAGGGACCATGACAGCAGCAGGATACATATTGGTGAACCTACGCACGTGGCCAGCCATTCGCCCACTTCGCTTCGCATGTCTGCGGAGGAAGAATAAAGGCTGTCAACGTTTTATTCATGTAATGATTAATTACTGTCATTTATTATACTGTAATAATTCTATCCTACGTGGAGTATTGCAAATAAATTTGTCATTGTGCTAAATTTAATTTTCATTGCATTAACACCTATACATATACCTAGACGAGGCCTAACTTTGCTCAATTATTGTGGAAAACAAACGAAGAGATATATTATAAATTGTGCTTATTCTATTGTAAAGATACTTTTCTCTATTTAATATTTAAATTTTATTTAAAAAATTATGTAAAATAAAGTCGCTGTTCAAATTATGTTTTCAAAACGTGTAATTATTATATTTTGCCAAAATTATATACAAGTTTATATAAAAACAAATAATAATTCGAAAACAACCACTACGATTAATAGAGCGAGGATTTAAATAATAATTATATTTTTAAAAATATATCTAAATCACAATGTTTCGTTGAAATTTTACATCTTGTAATTTTTATATCTACGACTGAAGAAAACTTCACTTGGCACATTTTGACTCGTCCATGTGTATATGTTCCTTTAAATTTCTCAGCACACTTTTCTAAGCTGTATGCTGTGTATAATTAAATAATATTTCTACTAGTTTACATTTTAATAGCAAGTATTGTTATATGTGTGAACAAGACGATTCGTTTGGAATTTCTCTTGTATTCGTCCTCCACCGTGGAATGAGGCAGGACTGTTACCGGTGAGAGTAGTGATATCCTAATCTCGATGAAAGGCGCGTCGTAGCAATTAACGCGCCGTGTCGAATTACATTTGCGCACGAGGAAGAGCGGCGAATTATTGTTAATCAACGACAGTGGCGGTTTACAGTTAAATTATTAAACGCGACGGAGGAGGCAATGCGGAATGTACAAAATGTCATGAAAGACGGTGTGGAGGGGATGCGACATTTTCACACGGCATATTTCCTTTCCCCATCCTCATTCCTCTGTGACTCTCTCTTTTTCTCCACCCACCGGAATCTATCTTGTACTGAGTTGATATTTTTATTAAATTATAAAAGATGTCTTATTTTAATCTATCATCTCTTTTATCTTTTCAGTGAATGGTATGAAGAACGATAAATAATGGTAAAATCATTTGAATTGACTTTATTCTACGAAGATAAAAGAGACGATAGATTAAAATAGAATATCTTGTATAAAAATAATGTAACATATTTAATATAACATATTGCTTTTAGAAAAAGAAAAGTAATTATTTAATTAGTAACTTTTATCACGATTGTGGTCTTTAATCAGTAAAAAGGCTGCTATTATTTTCAAATTTTAAGAAAAGAAAACTGTGTAATTGTAGCAATCATAGCACAGAGAGTAGTGCGTAGTCTGATCTTTGCATAAAAAAGAAAAAAAATTATATAGATATCCGATAATAACCGGTTCTAGTCGGCTGAGAGCAGGTCAAACTGAACAGAAAATCCTCTATTTTGCAAACTTCTTAATAATTAATGAGATATTAATTACTAATTAAAAATGACTGATTTAGTCCTGTCTTGCGTTTGCATATGGTGAATTCGGCTGTCTTTAGTAATTAATATCTCGTTAATTATTGCGAAGTTTGCAAAATGGTAAAAGACTTTTCTACTCAGACCTCTTTGACCTGTTCTATTAGTTATGAGAAGTGATCCGGTTATTACGTATACAAAATCCAAAGATGAAATCTTTGTAAATAATCACTATATTTCGTAACAATATTACTTGTAAAGTTTCAGCTTAATCGGTTGTCTCATTTCGGACTATAGCCTTTTAAAACATTACTTAAGATGGTCTTGAAATAAGATTCGACCATGAATACCGGCCATAATCTGATATGAGATTTATTATCAGTCATAAGAGACTAATGCAATATTGTATACCCAAAGGATTATCCGTTTTGTTGCAAAATAAAATAGATCCGTTTCCCTATTCTCTATTTTCCTTATTTCTTTTTTTTTGTGGAGCCAGAGCACGTTTTCCATCTCTCTTCGCTTCTCACACTGTATACCGTCGAGGCAACTTTCTATTCCGCACAGTGCAGCGTCGCGGTCTAATTTATCGTTCGACTCGTGCTCGCGCTCAGCAGCGAATTTCCCCTCCGTCTGAATCGCGAGAAATGGTCCCCTCGTGCGTCGTCGGGCCCTTACCCGTTACCGGAGTTACGCGCGAGATGCGGACGTAGGAAGAGGAAGACACATTTCCAATCGCGTAACGGCATGTTTATTTCTCGTGGCACCTTTCGAACGCTGCATCGGAATTCTTTTTACGCCGCAAATGTGATTGCGTTTTACGAATATCATGATATTAAAATTTATTACATTGAAAATGGTTTGCGTATTATAAATATCGTGATAAAAGTTGATCACGTAGCGTTATGACCGTAAAAAATTTCTTACTTCTTATTTCTTGTTACGATTTTACATCTGTACGAGGAAATACCGCTAGTTTCCCATAAAGCATTAGCAAATATGGCGAGCGAGTAATTGTACTTTCACGCGGGTGCTTATCGAAACACATCGAATTTTCTGCTCAAGAAATGGTAAATATGATATGTATCTTCTATCTTCCAATGTGTATACATTTCCGAATGCCTGCGAGTCGCATGTCTCTTTTTACAATACCGTGTGCGCACTTTCACGTGCAAACATGAATAATGCTCATTCCGCTTGGCCGACACATACATTTTTTTGTCTGCCCATGGTCATGTGTTTTCCATTGGCAAATTGGCGATATCGACAGTAGCCTTCTGCCGTATATAAAAGTAATCTAGAATGTTAATGGAAAAATATATTCTAGTATTTGAATTTCAAGCACAGCAATTATGGCAAGTAGTTTTAAGACACGACAATAATCATTCGCACTATTTCGTAATTATTTCAATCTCCTTTAAGCTTGATGTTGCTGATCTTTTGGAAAAATTAAATTATATGTATATGCATATGCAAGACGTTCAAAAATGAGAAAGGGAAGGAAAAATTGAAGCATAGATGTTCTATTTCAGAATTAAAATTGTAGAAAAGCTAACTTCATGAAATTTAAATGAACAATCAGAAATTGTTACTTAATTAATTTTAGACGCTTGAGTCATAACAATTTTTTTCAATTGATTCAATTGGACACGATTATTGAATTTTCTGGACATTTTATTTAGCAAAAATTGATTTTATTTTTCGATTAAATAATTCAATATTCTAAGACTGATTTTTTCGATTTTGTGCAGTTAATGCATTGAGACAGAATTATCTATTGTTATGCTAAGGCAGTTGCGCAAGCCGAAGAAACCGGGTTAATTTTCCCGCGAGTGATAACAATGTCGCCCCGAGGAAACTGGACCAACAATCTCGCATCGCTATTATACTCAGCTCGTGTAATTGGCTCGTCCTTGTTCGTTATTACACTTTTGCGTAAAGGAGGGCTAGCCTGAGAGATAAAATTTGCATTGAAGTTTTGCGTACGACGAACTTTGCGAAAGAAGACAAAAGGAATCACGCGAAGAATCTCTCGGCACTGAGTTTTATGGGCCGTTATAAAAATCCGACCCAATTAATCATTCTTTAAACATATGGTAAAATTAGAAACATGAGGATGGTTTAAGCGATTTGCTTGTTGTAACCGTTATTCAGCCAGGCTGAAATTCCACCATGAGCAAGACGACATGTTCGGCGCATTAGTAGGAAGTCGAGTTTACTTCCGCAATCCGTACCGTTTTTAAAGTGTCTCCTTTGTATTTTAATCTGAACGGAGGCAATTTAATTTGAAACGGTATAAAGCAACCTTTTAGAGAGATTTCTTTAAATTTTATTTAGTATAAGAAATAAAGTTATACAGAATTACTTGTGTAAAATGGCACTTGATTTAAATAATAATTTTTTTCTGAAATTTCATTTATTTTTTATATATAAAATTTTCTTCAGTAGAATGATATATAATTAAATTTACATGTTCTTCATATGTAATTAAATGTATTGTAAATTAATAGACTTTAATTAAATAGAATACAAATAATCCTAATATGACCGGGAACAACCCTGGTCAAAGTAATATTTTTCACAATAATTTCTTTTTAGTTTTTCGGGATTAGGGGGATAGTATGCGTACAAGCATCAAAAAATAATTAAATTAATTAGTAATTTAATTTCGTGATATTACATTCAAGGTTCTTCTTAAAAATCTGTTTTAAATCCGAAAAAACAATTCGGCGCGCAGTTTGAGGAATCTTGTAAGTGTTTATAAATTCACATAGAAAAATGATAAGCACTAAAAACTGCTTTCGACCGGTATGCCGTTTCTCGTTAATTAAATTGTTAATTAAATATACTTTTTCGATATGATTAAATTTTACATGTAACAATTCCAATATAATTTTCGAATATTTTAATAATTTTATATACACCGAGAAAAGATAATTTAAAAAATTGAAAACAAATAAAAGAGATTAGGGCTCATATGAATAACAATTCAAGCTGAGAAAAACGAGCATTCCATGAGACCACCATTCAGACTAAGGCGTTCCCGTATCATGTGTGACCGCGTGTGATTTTTTTCGATGACTATGTAAGGATGCCGTAGATTTATTTTTGGTAAGATTTCAGATATTGTTTAATTTGATACGTTTAATTTGCGATAATGTGTTTAATTTAATTGTTTGTTATTATAGATTAAGATTTGTATACACTGATAAAGACCACTGATATATTAAAGATCGAAACGTTTGTTTTACTTGTGTCGATGATTTTTGTTTTTGCGCTCAACATCCAGCACGGCTCTTAAGCTCGTTTTTCTCAGCTTGAAAAGATAATTTATTGAAACTAAAATACTTAATTCGATACGTTCAACTAAACATTGGGTTCAACAATTATTTAGTGGTACAAGAAAATGTATAGTTTATTCGTGTCGACCATTAACATTTCTAAATATAGAGTTAATTAAACCAATTCAAAAATTTAATTGAATGTATCATAATGTATGTCAGACTAAATATTTTAAAATTGGAGATATTCGACCGTTAATGTAATACATACAAATTGAAATAAGAACGCCTTCTACGGTCAAGCTGGATCTTAGTGCTTTTTATAAATTTGACTTGTGTGATTTTTATGTACCTTTTTTTTCAAATTCAACCGACTACGCGCCGAATTACTTTTCCGGTCATAACGCAGCTATAAGTTGAACATGAACAGGTAATATTACATTTATTAAATTAGAAATAATTTAATAATTAGCGATGCTAAATATTTTAGTTTTCCAAGAAATTTTTTTCTCAATGTTTTATAAACCCACGCGAGAGAAAGAATAAAATACTTTATAAAATTCATATTTTCCTTGAGAAGTACAGCTTATTAAGTGTTAAATGATTGAGTTTACGCGGTTTTGCGCGAAGCATTCTACGCAGTGTGGGTTCAAAGGTGGGTATATGCATCAAGGTGCGTCCATCGGAATTGCATTCCACGCATATGGATATAGGCTTGCAAGATCTGACTTGTCAGCGGGAGGCGTATCTCTGTCGATTAGACTGGAATGCCGAGAGGTGTACAAGCGACCAAGGTCAGAAAAACAGCTCGTGGAAGTGAACCTGAATCGTTGAGGGGGATGCTGTTGTCCTGTGGATCGGCGTCCGACCTTGTTTCGGTGGAGCCGGGCATCAGACCAGTTTGCTGATAATATCACCGCAAAGAAAAATGAAAAAAAATTCTGGGGAAGATGCGTAGAATCCTGCTTCGTCCAGAATTCAGTTATGTCTAAATAAGACTGAGACACTATAAAACTCGCCGATTGTTGACTCACATTCTTTTCAAATATTTACGCGATTGTATAACTTACACGGAAAGAACAGTTTTGCTAAAAATTTAGTTAGATATAGTTACATATCCGAAAATAATTTAATTAGATATACATCCAAAAATAATTTCGTTTATAAAAAGATTATTGAAATTATTTTCAGATTTGTATAAATAATTAAATTTTTAGATATTTCAAAATCATTCTTTCCGTGTAGATAATAAAACTCGTTATTCAATTTAGTTCCAGAGCGGATTTTATTATTATTATCATATAAATTGTTACGATTTGCGAAATAAAATTTTTTTCTAGAACATTGAATAATGTATTACATATTCATATTATTATATTATTATATATAATAAAAATAAAATATTAAATAAAATATAAAATATAAAAAAACTAAAATAAATTATTAAAATATTAAAAGTTAAATATTTTTTAATTTTGAAAGGAAGGATGGTGCAACATGCTGTTGGATGCATTACGTGGATGTAGGACAGCGTATTACGAATAGACTAGCTATAGATCGCGGTTACGAACAGCCACTTTTTATCTGTGTATTTATCCGAGCATCATGTCAGTGACGGTAAATAGGGAATGAAACCGACGAAAGTCTGGCAAGTTTAGAAACCGATTGGTTAAACAGTCGAAGCGTATAGACGAGCGAGAAATAACTTTCTATTTATCTCTCCGGTAGTTGCTTCAAATAATTTGATTAAGGCGTTATATAAATAAAAGTAAAGAATCTCTATGTATATAAACTATTGTACTTTTTATTATTGTTGTCATGTCGTAATTTTAATATCTGTTATTGGCATAATGCAGCTTGATTACTTTACTTTCTATGCTACAATCGATTATGCAACCTCTAAACTCATTCGTCTTTTAACTCTCAAGGCCCAGTCATGACTGTTCCGTACTCGACCGATTTCTATCCATGAAAGTTTCTCGAAATTTTAAAGATAATTAAATTATATTACATTTTATTCTTTTCTAAAAAGAAGTGTAGATATTTATTGTAGAAACTTGACAATACGTTCATGGATTTTTAGAAATTTTTTGATCCATTTTAAATAGATGAAAAAGTGATTTGACTCGAGATAATAATTAGGCAATTAAAATTTTTCTTTCCACGTTGTACCGTAAGGATTAATCAGCTTTCATTACTACTATTATTATTTTGTTAATTTATATGTTTACATTTAATTTTAAAAAATCCGTACATTTTTGAACATACAAAGTTATTTTGCCCTTTTAGCAAAGTTCATTTGAAATTCTTCAAAGAACCTCTCTTTAAAATGTCAGCAGGTATTCTAAGATTATGCGCAATGCCTGTTGGGATACGCTCTCCGAGCGTATTGATGCGGAAGAGAGCAGAGTGCGATCGAGTGCCGGTGAACGCCGTGATTTCAATGCTCGCAATAGCACGAGCGCGCACGAATGGCGATAAATGTTGTGTGTGAGAGCGCGCGCACGCGTGCGTGTGTGTGTGTGTATTATACGAAACGGATGAGCGACAAAATTATATTTATGATTATGGCCTTTGTCCAATTAATACGTACTAGGACGTGCGACGTACATACAACGCGGCGCCCACGTGAAAATGATCCCTCTCGTATCATAGTCATTGTCGCCGGGTAGACTCGAGCTCTAACTCGGTCATGTGAAACTTTTACGATAAGCCACCTACTCGGGTCTCCTCCTTTCTCGCTTGATCTCTCTCTCTCTCTCTCTCTCTCTCTCTCTGTCTCTCTCTCTCGCTCATTCTCACTCACTCTCAAGAACTGATTCCAAAAGAATGCTGGCGAATGCCTGACGACCTCTACCTTGGAGGATTATGTTTCACGGTTGTCCTACTAAGTGTCGGGACCACCCTTCGAGCAGATAATAAAAACAGGCAAAAGGTAAACCTGTAAGGTACTTCACATCACCAAAGATTAGAAATTCTACTTGATGCAACGAAACGAGTTTTCGTTAGTCTCTTTGTATTTGCTTTTCAAGATGAGTGCTTGAGCAATTTTAAAAAGCTCAAAAAGCTCTGCCAAGAGTTTCCTTCAAGAGTGAATGAGATTTTTATACTTCAAGGAGTATAAAATACTGTTTACATTTTTTTAACTCTTGTTTTAAAAATTTGAAAATTTCAAGATCAGAATTTAATATGATATATTAAAAACAATTTTTATTTATATTTATTTTAGAAGATAAAATTTCATGTTTTCAGATTAATTTCTGAAATTTGAAAATTTATAAATTCTGAAAATTTGGTTTTACAAAATAAATTTTGTCAATCTCTTTATTCAATTTGTAGAACAAATGTACACTGTATGACAATGCGAAGGAGTTACAGAATCCTGCTTGACGCGAATTGGATCTTTCTAATTCGAGTCTTGGCACGAACATCGGTTTGCGCTGCTCGCACCCGGTTACTGCATCGCCATTCAAAGTAGGTTACGAATACGATTCGTGCTTTGAGAAAGTAACTAACACCGTTGATCTGTCATTTCGCTCACCATGATTAGGTGCATACATTCACTAGAATAAGATTAAAAATTTATTTTAAACACAGTCATGTCTGCGCGCAAACTGTATTTTCTACAATCAGAAAATGAAATTGCTTGGGGCGAGCGGGCTAATTAAGAAAAATACTGGCACTAAAAATATTTTTTTAAAGATAAAAATTTTACAAATTTTATTTAAGGATGTATCTGCCATTTCTCAAAACATTACCAAAAATATAAAAATTTTATAAAATGTTCTAATGCTACGTTGGAGTTACAGTACCTGTGTAAAATTTGAGCATAATTCACTTATTGGTTTAAAAGTTATTTAATTTTTTACTCTTGATTCTTATGTGAAATCACATTTTGCGGTACTTATTTGCAAATTTGATAAAAAAGTAGCATTACCAATTAAATCAAAATTGTTACATATATTAATGAAACTGTAATAAATATTCGTGCAAAAATTCATTTAGATCTGCTTACTCGTTTGAAAGTTACTTATTTAAAATTACAGCAGAATATAGTCATTTTTGCAAAAACCATTATAAATCAATTTTTTCATTGTTTTTTCTTTGCAGTTAGTTCCAGGGCCAAAATTCAAGCATTCGCGATCAAAATTTTTTGTTATTGATCAGGAATAAAAGAATAAATCTAAAGGAGCCTTCAGTTTTTAAATTTCGATAACATTTAGCTCATATATTGTAAAGCCAAAACATCCTTAAAAAAGTAGAAGAAAGTACTTATTGAAAATCTCTGTGACAATCGACATTTTTATATATTTATAAATTTATTTATGTTTCTCTACCTCTTCTTCCTTCTTTTCCCGACAATTCTTTGAGCAAAACAAGTGTTTCTAACTACAACTCTTGGCACGTGCCAAATTCCTAAATCCAACCCGGTCAAGTGATTCCGCGCGGTTTCGAGGCCAGAGAGGAACGGGTTTTATGCGGATTGTGAAGGGTTCCGTTGCTGATGCTCGATATAGCGTTATGAGTCGATTTGCAATACGAGCAACAGGCCCCCGAAGAATGCGAACGTACTCCACCATAATGCTCCCGCGCATACAGTTATTCTTCTTCGTTCTGTTTGCGAGACGATTACGCGCGAATTCGCTATTGACATGCCGTCGGGACGCGACTGATTGAAGTTTCGTTTAACGAACTCCCGCTAACTCGTGAGATGCAAATTATGCGAGACCGCGCGAGTACGCGAGCGCGCGCGTCGTGCAAAAAGAACAAGTCCACGTTACGCAGGCTGGATGCCGATGCAAATTCCGGATTACGTGCCTACGAAATTGCACATCTGCCGCGAATCGTGTAGAAACGCACGCGCTACATATTCAAAATCCGTACCGTGCAACAATCGCAGATATAATATTCCGCGAAGGTGGAGCGGATATTACCGTGAAATTGCGGTACTTCAGCGGTGCAGCGATCTTGGGCGGCCTATCTGATTGAGGACTGCATTTACATTGTTACGCTCATTGAGCGAATTAATGCACCGTCCATAAGCCGACGCAAGGACGCGAGGAAGACACGTCCTTGACGTTCCGCCAGGCCCGAGCCAAAGAGTTGGGAATTTGAAGTAAAAAAATGACTCAAACTATCTGAGCGATCCGTTTTCTTATTTCGTGGAGCCAAAGTGTGATTTGACGAATTGTAAACGTTAGAATGTGGGATAACGATGCAATCTGTCCTTATATGCGCTAAAATATTATTTAATATTAAATAATATTCCTGAAATATTATTTAATATTAATAAAAAGTAGTTATATGTCCACTCCTGATAATATAATATTATATGATAAGTAAACAATATTATTTGCTTCAATATAATTATCGAGAATATTATAACTTTTAAATGTAACAATTATAAAGCTTATAAATATTTTATGCATGATAATTTACATTAATTTTTTTACCACAAATAATATTCGTAGAACATTTTCATAGTGTTCCACGCATATTATTTCAAACGAACATATAACATTAATATAATATTCTCATAATATTAAAATAATATTAAAAATATTGAATTCTAGGAATATTACTTTAATATTATTTTAATTTTTAATAATATTTGTATAATATTCTAAGAATATTATAACGCTTAAAGGGACATGGGTTCGTATTTGCATAACTGGATGGAATCGACTGTACGGAATTGAGAAGCAATTTTAGTGGGTCAAATCATAATCTCGTACTTTCTCTATTTACTTATTTAATCGTGATTTGCTTACTGTCAGTTGTCAATGATTACGCGGAACCAGCGTGGAATGTCGCATCGCTAGGACAAGTCTGCTCCGGACGCAGATGTCTGATCCTTCCGGTAATATCCTGCGATTCCTCTCGTTTCTGGCATCAGCCCTCTCGCATTATGCACGGAAATGCCACTCCTTCTTCCCGATCCACTATCCGCGATGTATATTTTCAGATCAACTCGCGTGCCTTTAACTTTGACGAGTAGCAGCTGTGCTGTAGTCGTAAACCCGGAGCGCGCCTTCACTCACGGATGAACAGGGGCACCGTTTTAACACGTACACCGGTCACGAGGAATTTGTTTTCGTCGCTTTCTGGACCAAGCGCCGATCAATCGGCGGAACTGCACTGTGACCGAAATGGAGCATCGAGCATTATCCAGTGCACGAATGATTAAACTTGGAAAACTACTGTTCAAATTTCATGTGACGATTAAAAGTTAAATTATTAATAATTGTTAATAATAATAATTAATAATTAATAACACTATATATCGTTTTTATTTTAGAAATAATTACTTTGCATCGAGATAGGTCTGATCATGATAGAAAAAGAAATTAGAACGAGGTGTTGTTTCGATGTTTCCAAAAAGATTTTGACACTCGTGAGTTTCAATCGCCTTGTGTTAAAAAAAAATAATGCAACGGGTTTGAACGTAACCGAGAACGCGACCGAGCGACCACAATATTGCCGCGAAGAAGCCCGGAGCGGGACTGACTGGCGGCGGCCAGGATTCATTTGGGTCAGCAGCACAACGTAGTATACCAAAGACTGCTTCTCGACTATACTATCTGTTACAACGATACGGAGTGAAGGTGCTATGCTATGTGCATTATAACGGAGCTATCTTCGGCGTTCGTGCAGTTCGATTTTTCTCTTCCGTGCGTCTCGCGCATTTGAGATTTTTTTTTTAAATCGTTCGCGTGCCTAAGATATCCGAAAATGCAAATTTTTAATCTGCGTTTTTAGTTCATTGATATTTTAAAATCAGGGTTGGGTAGTAACTAGTTAAAAAGTTAATAATTTTCAATTTAACTTAATTAATTTGAACAGATTTAATTTTTAACTTTAACTATAATAGTTATTTTTGAAACACAAACTTTAATTTACTAAATTAAATTACTAAAAAGTTAAAAATTTATGTAAAAGAAGAAAAGATTATGAAAAAAAATACATTTCCATATAAAAACCAATATTTATTTGTTATTTTATATAAACTTAATTTACAAATAAAATATTAAATTTGTTTGATGATCCATATTATAATTGCTTTGAGTAATTTAATTTTGAAAGTTATGAATTTCTTATTTAATATGAATAGTATTTTTCACAATTAATTTTTAATTTAACTTAAGTTAATTTAATATTAACGTAACTTTGAATTGAGTTAGTTTTTTAGTCATGTAACTTTTAACACTACTAAATTAATTTTATAAGCCGTTAATTTTAACTTAATTTAGTTAAAAAATATATTAACTTACTTAACCCTGTTTAAAATATAATAAAAATTTCCGGTATGCTCTCTAACAGAGAAAAAGGTGCACTCTTAGCTTCTTATGTAATTATTTTTTGCATGTCGTTTTTTATTTATAATCTCATTACAATTACGATAACATTTATGGTCATATTACGATTGAGTAATTGTGCGATTTTAACAAGCACAATCGATAAAGTGTGGAGAATTATTGTCCAATACGCGTATTATGAAATGCTCATTAATCGATAAGAAATTTAAATTTGAAAGATGCGATTCGTAATGGTTATATAAATATAAATAGTGTTTTATGTTGGCACAGATGTCTTATGTTTATCATATAGCAGATGAATATGAACACAATATGCGATAAATATAATAGTACTTATACATTCGAAGCTATTCGCGTTGTCAAAATTCGAGCATATCGATAAGTGCGCAATAATATTAAATATAGGAAAATTATCACAAGTATGTGCATCACATTGTGAAACGAGGCATTATCTTAATTTTCATTCTTATTAATTCTTATTTTTAACAATTTAATTTTAATAATCTCTTATTATAAAATGTAAAGTTATGAATATATTCTGCACATTGTATTTTGTTAATAGCTGCAATATATAGAAAAAAACAGTTTCTTTTGTTGAAGTATCTAAGAAAATTAGATATAAATCTGAAAATCATTTTATTCGACCATCAAAATAATTATGTCTCTTAAGCATGATGATAATGCCATAAAAAGTTTTGACATTCTCCAGCATCTTACATAATTATTTTGATAGTTCAACAAAATTATTTTCAGATATGAATCTAGCGAAATTTTTAAATATTTCAGTAAGATTATTCTTCATTTTCATGTACGTTTTAAAAGATCCTTAAAATAAAAATTGAACACTTTTTAATTAAGTAGAAAATACCAGATTTTTATAATATTGGGAACATTTAGTGTTTGTTAAAATATTTAATGCCCCTTCACAAATTGTATAAAGGCTGTACTTGATAAATTTTTCAAATTCGCAGTATTAATATTCTTCAACTTACCCGCGTGAAATAACTCTTATAATATAAAAATATATATATATATTTTTCTTCATATATAGATCTGTTTTAAGAAAAATAGGCTTTTATAGTCTCACGGAGGCATTCCATCTTCTTTCGATTTTACTTTTTTTTGAAAACGTAGAACTCTAGAACTGATAGTGCAATGGCATTGAAGTCTTTGGTTTAAATTCTACGTAATGCGAATAATCCAATTGCAGCACTACGTAATTGCTATTAACAAACGCTCTTCTGAACGGATACGCGTTTCCTTTGAATAAAAGGGGACATAGAGGCGGTTTGTTCGCCACTTTCGCCGCTCCATTATCAGTCACGTCCCATAAATCGATCATTTGACATCCTCGCGGCCTAAAAAAATAAAATTCCGTGTTACGCAATTGTTATCGTACTTGCGCTCTTTTCATACTTACATATTTGCAAATCCAAGGCACAATGGTTCTTCTAATACGATGTAACTAACTTTCATGTTTCTCAAAGAGGAATATACAGAGGCGGCATCTTTCCGACTAAAAATCTCATAAACTTTCATGGTTCTATCCCTACAATAACATCAAATATTTATAAATTAATACATATAATTTTAAGCAAGATCGTGATAACGTTAAGGCGGCATATACGTCTAAACGAGTCAAAATGATGAGAGTATAACTTTATGAATTTTTTGTGGAAGAACGAAAAAAGATCTTCACGGAAAGATCATACAATTTTGCTAAAATACAGATTTGAAAATAATTATTGTTGTATCATTTAAACTGTTTGCTGCAACATTCTGTTTGAACGTTCTACATAATTATTTTGACGACCCAACATAAAATTATTTTCTAATTTGTACCTAGCTAAATTTTTAGATGCTGCAGTAAAATTTTTTTTGTACAAAACAAGACTGCTGTGTCTCTTCTCATTTTTCTACAAAAACATTGCAAAATCTCAAGTCTCGTTTTGACCCATATAGATATATATGTTCAATTAATTGTCATTTAATTCCTGATCTATAAATCTACCTCATTTCTTTGCTTTCATAATAGGGATTATTAACGATTGGTCTCCTAGTCGACAGCATTAAGTTCGCCATCAAAGACATTTTTCCGGCAAATACGGCGTGTTTCGGCGTATTACTCTTTATCCATTCAAATAGTTCTTCTTGTTCAATATTACTATATTCACCTGCGCAAAAATATAAAGCAATTGAAATGTTGTAGAAAGTCAATCGATTTAAATTTATTTTATTATATAATTACCTATAAATCCGCGTTCCTCTTGAAATCTGTCGAAGCCGTGATACGACATACCACCCAGTAAGAGAATAACAATGGCAAGCCGCATGAGTTCACCTTTCAAGCCGATTTTTTCAAGATATCGTTTGCTACACACGGCACCAGCTATTATGCAGAGATGCGGCGTCATAAACAGCTTTAATCTCATAATGAAAATGGCCATAATGATGAAGGCGCCAGTCTGCAGGCCGTTGTACGCCATATCGGCCTCTATGCAGCATGGATAATTGCTCGTCTTGAAACTTCTGTACCAATAATACAGTGCAAGCATACCGACGAGTATCGCCGTTGGTAGTAGCAAGGTCTTGATGATCGCTTCGTAAGTTTTGTACTGCAGAAAGTCGAATTCTGCGGAGCACGTGTAAAGCATAGTGTGAAAATCTCTATAGTTCATTAATTTGGACTTTAATATGTTAAACACGTGGGCGTCATCTTGAGAATACAGAACGTAGGATTTTATCCAGTTTGTAAGAGTTATCGTTACAGCAATTTCGAGAATGATTTCTCGCTTGATGTTTTGAAATCGGGACAGTTTCATTATCAAGTTGGCCACGTTACTGCTGATTATGATGCACGTGTAGAGTGAACAAATTATAAGAGTTCCGTTTGTTATTTTAGTCGCTGTCGCGATCGCTAAAGCGTGTGCCATACAAAAATGTTTATAGAACTCGTATGGAACGATCCTCAGCCATTTTAGTATGAGAATGGCTACAATCTGCGTAATGAAAACGAAGTGTGAAAATTGCCAGGTGCACAAGCTGCAAATTGTCGAGCCGAATATATCCTGAAAGAGCAAAATAAAATTATATGTTTAGAATATTACATTTTAAACAAGTTATATTATGTATCAAATAGTTTAAATTAATTATTATAATGAAGTCATTATAATAAACATACATACTATTTATTTGTTTAAAATATATATCTATATTTGATGTATAATGTATATCAAACAAATAAATAGTTGTTTCTATTCTCACCATGAATAGCCCTTGCCTAGTTCTGTTCCTCAACGAAGCTGGTTCTTTATCCGTATCATGTTTTGTGTATTTTCTGATAGCCATGGTAACACTGTACATTTGAAAAAGTAACATGGGATACGCGAAAGTTTCTCGCAACGGTGGTGTCCATTGAACGCGAGTGCATTCGTTGTGATTAAAGAAGAAGAATAGGATCGTTATGAAGCCACCGTAAATGGAATTGCTCAAGTACGTTGCGTAATAAAAGAGTACTGCTGCTGTGACAACTGTGGTAGACCAGACTATCTCTAAATAGAAGTACACAGGCACACCTAGGCCTTCACAGCTAGTTACAGGCGGCAAACCGTCTCCTCTCTCTATCTGAAAGTGATCAACTTGTGAGTATTTTACAACATTAATATGCTTTACAAAGAAATTCTACAAGGCTTACCTGCCAGCATTGTTCTTGAGATATGACACCAAGATTCTTCGCAATATGATAAAGGAAACCCGCTATAATCTATACAACGAATAACAATGTAAATTTTCTCATTATATTCAATTTGGATAATAGAGAAGAAGCTTTATTGAAACAAAATTACCTCAGGTAAAAGACTATATTTTCTGCTGGCATCAATGACGTTGTTGTATTCTGACAGATTGTCGTGGCTGAGCTTGTCCATTCCGTCGAAAAAATCTTTAGATTCAGCGATGGTCTTATAATAGGAATAATACATCCCCTAAAAAACACAGCTGTAGACATTAAGAAATTTCGCTCGTAGCTTGTTTAATACAATTACTCGCGTGACGTGTATAATATTTTATTAATATTATTTCTATATTTATATTATACTTACTGATATATTATTGTAATTAAACAAAAAATAATCTCGCGTGTTACATTGCTAGATGTATATATTTGATTCGAAATATTGCTCCGAGATTGTACATTGTTTAAATAAAAATAAATAGAAAAGTTAAATGCAAAAGTACTTTAACTACGAAACAATTTGTATTTGGTTATATGCATTTAATAATGTAGAAAAAATAGTATTAAATATATTTTAAATAAGGATATTTCGAAAGAAAGCAAATAGTAAATACTATATCAATTTCTATTTATTTATTAATTTTAATACATATACATGTATTAATTTTTATATTTAAATAATAAATTTTACAATAAAGGAAACAATATTTAAAAATAATATACAAATATTTTATTTTAGTAAAACATATATATATATATATATATATAATATATTAAATACAAATTTGTTTCTGCTGTATTAAATATACAAACGTCATAAATATTTTTCGTATGATCTCTATTTGTTCAACATTAAACATTTCTTCAAGCTTTCAGTCTAGTATTCATCAAAATGCGATGTTAAATTGATATTCCAACAGTCATAAATCGTTATTCGCATAAACGATGTTCAAACATGTTTTTGGCGATGAAATACTTTTGATTAAGTAGAAATCGACGAATGTCGAACGAGCATGCTGCACTGAAGAAAATATCTTCATTCTTTTGTTGATTATATTGCCATTGAAGTCGTTACAAATCAATATGAATTAGTATTCGAAAAACATGGACATGAATCTTTCTCCACTATTATTATTTCTTACACTGAGAAAAAAAGTTGTTAACTTGACTAAATTTTTCAATTTGATTGAATTTCTTCAGTTCTAGAATTTATGTATTTAAGTTAAATATATAAATACTTAAACTGGAATTCAAATATTTTAAATATATTTAAGTTAAATACATAAATATTTGAACTAAAAAAATTTTATTAAATTGGAAAATTTAGTCAACTTTTTTTCTCAGTGTACTCATTCTAACAGAGGTATTTTTGCCCACTTTATATGAAGAATTAATAAGCATTTTTGAAAATCCTCAAAGTCGCCTAATCTCAGTACGGTATTGATTTTTCGAAAAAAACGTTCGATTTGAAGTTAGACAAAGGCGCTTCGACTCATCGATATAAATTTCTACACGAATCGATTTATCCCAAAAAATGTCGTGTATGACTATAAAATGATATCATCACCTATTATCATACCATCTCTGTCCGGAAGGACATTTCTCGCTCGATCTCCGAAAGGTGAGAGAAGTGTCGGTCATTTTCGAACAGCGTGGAAACGTGCCACCGATGCAAACAACCGAAACCAAGACCTGTGCCGTTGGAACAAGGATTATTTCACTTTCAAAACGACCCTTCGATCGCAGATCGCGCCAGAAGCGCGACTTTTTTACGCGGGAAAGCAAATATTTTATTACCCAAAAGGTTTATTGCCCAATGATAGAAAGCGGTGCTCTCGTGTGCCGGTTTCTCGACCACTCTACGTTTTCTGTCACTCCTCGTTGCCATCTTCGACATTGTGGATCACGTGACCACTATCATGCCCACAAAGAACGGCGCCAAATTTCAAATTTTTTAAAAGCCTTATTCCCCCTTTACGAAAATATATAAAACATTTGTCGAAAAAACATTTCTACACAACTCGCATTAATATTATTTCATGTATACTAAATTTTTTATTTATAAAAATGATAAATTTTTAAAATTAAATCAACTTTGAGGCTTACTCTGATCAGAAATACAATTTTTATTCCATATTTTGATCTTTTGCTCCATTTTTACGAAACGCACAATTAGATTTTCAATTAAAATTTCTTTTCTTCCTATTTGATTGCTCCTGATACGTCAGCATTCGTCGAGGTTAATATTTTTTACATTCCTAGGAGTGCGCATGTATAAGCGAAGCATGGCGTGCATCGGCACTCCCTTCCGTTATCGATCAGTCGCGTGGTAGCGGTTGTAGCCCGTCGTGTCATGGAGGATCTCCTGCTGCAGATCATAAGGGAGTCGAACAATGCAAGGCTACAAAATTTACGAAAATCGGCGCAGGAAGCGCACGGTAAGCGCGTCACGCCTTCCATTTCGATTTAATTTTTTTTATTAAACATTTTTGCACGTGAGTCGCTCTTATTCAGGCTCCTTCATGCCGGAGACGTCAGGCAGACGTGACAGTCGCATCCCTCGCGATGAATATAATCGCGTACATTATAAATATTTGTTACCTTTAACTCGATTATATTCAAACATCTTTGCGCAAAGTTCAAAAATCGTAAATGTCCACTACGCAAAATTATTTTTTAAATTTACGTCAATTTGAACATGTATCATGGCGCGATGCGACTGATGGTGATTGCGGTAGTCATCGAGGACGAATATTTCACAGATTTTTGGATTTGTTTCCCTTGTGTTGAGAACAGTCTCTTTCCCTGCAGATTTTCTGGAGAAGCAGCAGGGTTTGCTGCGAGACCCACCGCACGAACTGCGCGCGAAATGCTTACATACGTTTCAGCTAGCACTGGAAAGCAACAGAAGCAAGTTCGTCGCTTTTGGACTTGCGGGATTGCATGTAAGTGACACAATAAATGATGATTTTTTGTGAAAGAACATTTTTCGTCCGAAGGAATGCATTTTCCATGCACGAAAACGCGAATATAGGGGTTAAACATCTACGGCGAAGACACGTTTCTTTCACGTTCGAGTCTTATCTTTGGACTACTTTTCTTCTCGTGTACGTTGACCAACATTGATGTAACCGCTTGTGGAAACGTATGTTCCGGAACTGTACGCGATAAAACGATAGATACCGACGAACAGCTGCGACAGTTAAAGCCGAGCCCCGTCGCTATGGCAGATGATTTTTAATTAGCTTTTCGGAGTACGAGAAGTTTCTTTTGCAACTTTTAGAAAATTTATATTGAAGATTGAATATTGTAAACAGATTAGTTACTAGAATTAATTAGACCGATTTAATTTATAATTAAATTTTTTATTAATGTTTATTAATAAAAATCTGCATTATATAAATATATGATATGGTCAAGTTAATGTCGCAAAATTGAAATTTGTAGAAAATGTTAAGGGACGACAGATTCCAATCACCCTACGAGCCAGAAGATGATTCGTTATGGCTGCCTGCACAAATGTTGCACGCCATGAGCTCCATCGTCTCTCAATCCGATGACACTCAGACGGATATGCTCAAAGTGAGTTTAATAATTATAAAAATATTTTAGATCGAGAATATTAAAAAAGCAAATAAAATAAGAAAATTAATCACAAATTAAAAAGAAATACTTTGAATATTTCTTCACGGAAAGAACAATTTTACTGTAGTATCTTAAAACTTAGCTAAATATTACATTAGAAAATAGTTTTATGTTGAACTATCAAAAGAATTATGTGAAATACTCAAGCGCGATGTTTCAGAAAAAAAGTTTTGACATTTTAATAATTTGCTTAAATGTCCATTATAATTATTTTAATAGTTCAACATAATTGTTTTCAGATCTGCACTTTAGCAAAATTGTTCTTTCTGTGTTATTTTTAGACCTGCTTTAAAATCGTGAATTTATTCGCGATAATGTCTCATCGTTTCTTTTCTAGGTCTTACTACAAGTCGCTTGCTCTCCTTATTGGACTATGAACGGCCGTTTGATCATCGCTATACTGACTACTTGTTGCGAAGCGTTCGAAAATGGCAATCAAGCTGTGCGTACAGCCGCACAGGCTGCAACCAGTCAAACGTTACGGTCGTTTTGCCTGTTTTTAGGTAACACCTTTATCAGGAAAAAAAAAGAAATTAGCGCAACATCACTGATGATGCATTTTGCCTTAGACAATAGCTTCCAGACGTAGCGCTTCTAAACACAGATGTTTGGTCGATAAATTACAAGATCGCGTGCCATTGGCATGCGGGTCGAAGAATGCTATCGGCAAAATATTCCAACGACTGACTATACCGTTTATACTTGCGAATGCATCGCCAGCATGGAATTTCAACATTCATGTTTATGTATTATTGTATTTATTTATTTGCAGACGAGGAGTGTCAGGAGATGGATGAGAATGCTAAGCGGAACAAAAACGTGCGCGAGCGAGGTGTTTCGTGCTTCAACGAGGCATTGCCGATTTTGCAGTATATCTGCAGCAAATTGGACGAGGCCCAGAAGTAAAAATGCACTTAAAAAAAAATTAGTAACGTATAAGAGACGTTACGTTTAATACTATTAGTAATGTTTAGGAAATCCTGTTCCAGCAACGGCAGAAACGGCAGCACCGTGGTCTTCCTATTGGAGTGCTTGCACACGCTCATATCGTCGCTACCGCAAAAGATTCATACCAACGCACACTTTACGACTTTCTTATGGCAGAAGTTCTGTCCCGCCTTGATAGCCTTTCTGGGCACTCCCCGTGTAGATAAGACCTTTACCTCCCGCGAGGGAAAGGAGAACGAGATTGGCAGAGGCTCCGGATACTTGGCCACGTCGTTGAGTTTCGACAGTCATCAAGCTAAAACAGTCTACAGGTAAAAGTGTAGCAAGTTCAGGATATAACATTGTCACGTATTAAGGATGTTTTGTCTAAACAATATGAGCTAAAAGTTATCGAAATTTAAAAACTGAAGGCTTTACTAGGAAAAATTTTTGTCGCAAATGCCTAAATTTTGGCTAAAACTAGCTATAAAAAAAAAACAATGAGAAATTTAATTTATAAGGATTTTTGCAACGAAAATTACTATATTTGCTGCAGTTTTAAATAAATAACTTTTAAACGAGTAAGCAGATCTAAATGAATTTTTGCACAAATATTTATTACAGTTTTATTAGTGTATGTAACAATTTTGATTTAATTGGTAATGCTACTTCCCCATCAAATTTGCAAACAAGTACTGCAAAACATGATTTTACATAAGAATTAAGAGTAAACAATTAAATAACTTTTAAACTAATAAGTGAATTGTGCTCAAATTTTATACAGTTACTCAAACGTAATATTAGAATATTCTATGAAATTTTTATATTTTTGGTAATGTCTTGAGATGTGACTCATACAACCTTAATACTCTTTACGATACTTTTTATATAAAACTTTTTATATAAAACTTGTTATTACTAAATATTTTATAAATTATATAACATTGCATAAAAAAAACTGAAATATATCATTTTCAGCATTGGCACGGAATTAGTAAGATTGGTAGGATGCGTCGGTCCGTTGCGACCAGTTTTGGAATCGGTATTCCACAGAATGTTGCTATATCCACCGCCACAGCAGCGTTTAGAACCCTTAAAAGCATTGAAAGAATTACTGCGTAGTCCCAGTCGCATGGTTGATTTTGCTGGACCGTTGCTCGTGGAAGAAGATCGGTCGAGCCATATACAAAGTGACATGGCACTGATGAGACTGTTAGTATTTCTCGCAACACACCATTTTTGATCAAATAAATAAATAAAGCTAAAATAAAATTTGGTTTAATTTAGAATAAGTTCTTTATTTTAAGTTTTTATTTATGTTTTAGGGCCATGGACTCGATAGAAGAATCGACAGCGGGTGGATTGGCTATATTGCACGCGAGTGTCTCCTGCGTTGTCGCTATGCTGTCTGCGCTTCAAGAACTCTGTGAGGGCAAGGCCATTAATCATAATTATACATGCACGATTAATAGTTTGTATGAAGACTTGGAATCCTGTGATTATCGCGGACCTCTGACTTACCAAAGCATGGCACGATTACCAAAAACATATAGGTAAGCACAACGATAATGAATCATTCAATACAATAATTCTGCTATTAAATATAATATAAATTATAATTAATATAAATATATAAATTATTTGAAAAATTTAGTCAACAAAAAATATGTCATCAATATTAATTTATAAAAATACATTATACGTCATATAATGTCGTTGATAAAAAATTATTTTTTTCAACAAATCAAAAATTTTATACTTTATTTAAATTAATATTGATAACTTAATTCTTATGAATTAAATTTATGTATACATAATTCTTTTTCTTATATTACATACATATATAACATACAATATATTATGACAATTTATTTCATAGAGAACAATTGGAATTAATGAAGAAAGGTATGGGTTCGGATTCTGATTCATCTGGGCATGGACCGTCAGAAGACGGCGATTCAACGGACACTGAAGGTCCACAAAACGAATCGGATGAAGTTCAAGAAAACAGTCATGACGATAACGATTGCACAACGGAGAATGAATACGAGAAAATGAGATTGAAAAAATTACCCAAGTGTCTTCATGTGGGTCGACAAGTGGCCGACGAATGCAACGTGGATGTAGAGAGACACAATGCCAGACGATTCGTGAAAACGCTTAGATCCGATCTCATACCGATGGTCCTCACTTTGCGAAGTAACATAGAAGTGGACGAGGCGTTGCAGAACTTTGCATCTGAATACTGTCAAGGTATTATAAAGTTCATAAAATAATTTGCAAAAATTACATTAATATTAATATTCAATAGGGTTAGTCGTAAATAATTAAAAAATATTAATATTCAATAGGGTTGGTAATAACTAATTAAAAAAGTATTAATATTCAATAGGGTTGATATTAACTAGTTAAAAAATTAAAAGTTTAATAATAAACTTATCATTAAACTTATTATTAAATAATAAAGTTAAAAAGTTATAAAATAACTTTTATTTTAACTTTGTTAATTTTAAATGAGTGAATTTTTAACTCCAATTATTTATTTTTAAAATATATAAACTTTAACTTATAAATTTTTGACCAACCATGATATTCAAATAATGGCATTTTTTGTTGATTAAAATATTTATATACATTTGACAATATTTATATATTTTTTAGGGGTGTTTGTAGCTCAACAGAAGATGCAGGGACAAGCTGACACTAGTACGGATTCATGTGCATTAATCACGATCATGAACGCTGACGGAATTTACCTGGCGACGTATGCAGCATTGCTTCTCAATCTGAAATTAATCCAAATAAATTATTATCATGAGGAAGGTCGGCAAATTCCAATCAGCGAGGTATGTCTAATTGCTAAATATTAAATTTTTTTTTTAATTTATTGCATTTATTTAACTTAATTTTATTTTTAAGGAGCGATTTGTGGAGGAGGTGCATGGATCAGGTGTGCTAGTTTATCTCTCAGCCACATGGCTTTCCGAATTGTATCAACAAGTTCTCGCATGCAATTTACTCGAGAAGTGTGGTTACAATCCTAGTTGTACGGAAAATAACGCATTGGTCAATGTTCTCACGGGTATGCAGTGTTAAATTAATATTTCAATAAAATAAGTAATGAAATTATATTTTTCGTAATATTTAAATCATAACTTTTTAATAAATTTAATTAACAGAATTTCTTTTATGCAATTTGTAGATGTGGATGGTATACCTGGCAGTCACAGAGGCGGACAATTGCTTTCTGATTATATAAGATTGGAACGAGCTCAACTTTCTCGAAGTGAACCAACTCCGGAAGCGGAGGCTGGCGCAAAACTGTCCCGAAGAGTGTTGACTTGTTGCTGGGGTAGTATGATGACGGTTCTCACGACGGGGTTGAATCCTCCTAAGGAGGAAACCAATAAAGGCATCCTAAACAGAGACGGTGGCAGAAGAGGAGTTAGAGACACGGTCGTCTTGGCGCTTGAAGGTCTTCACAAGGCTGCCACGTTAAGCAACGTACTTGGTACATATATTTTCTACTTTCTTTAATCAGTTTTTAAAATAGATTTTGATATTCTTCTTTTTATCTTATTTCAGGTTTACAGAATCGCTGCGGTTCCATTTTTGCCCTTCTCGCGAAGGCCGCTTGTACGGAACAATCCATTTCGAAAATTACTCGCAAAAAGGACGTTCTTCGACTTAAATTGCAGAACAAAGCGACCAATCTCCATACATCTCACGCGCTTAGTATGGATGTGCTTTTAGGAAGAGGTCTGGAACTAGGCAGTCACGGTAGCGATTGCTGGCCGCACGTTTTCACGTGAGTGACACTCAGAAAAACAGCAACATATTTTCTCTTACATTTATTAAAGAGATCATTATCATTTGATAAAAGGTGTTGTCTGTACGTGAGTAAGCTGGAACATGACTTCTTCGGAAGGAATCAAAATCCTTTACTGCCCAAAGTCTCTCAGAAAAAGGAAAAGAAAGACGCTGCGAATAACGATGCTAAAAACAGTCAAGATAGGCTTCGATTAAATTTCAACATTGTCGATGATGAGGAATCTTGGTACAATTTATTTCTATATTACAACATTCTAATTATTTGACTTTTTTTTCAAAAAGTCTCTCATTCTCCAATTAATTAGTATGCCAATTAATATAAATATTTTACAAGATACTATACAGAAAAAAATTAGTATCAAATCAACAATTCATTGTTTCATATATAAGCAAGAATATAAAATCTCCTTGGAAGTATTCATAATCTCAAAGAGACATAATTTGCTAACATAAAGAAATTTTGTTTCTTCATGTAAGCAATTATGTGTGATCAAGATTATCAAATTCTTCCAAGAAGATTTTATATTCTTACTTATACATATATGAAACAATGAATTGTTGATTTGGTAATCATTTTTTTCTGTGTAGAATTCTGATGTCTTATATTTATTTTTAACTTTTTGATTATTTCTTTTGTATATAGCGTGGACGTTTATAGTTTCCTATCGAGCCCCTACACGCAAAATCCCACTTCAGACACGATTCCGGAGATTATTCAAGAATCAAATGCCGACAGCCAATTTAATGGTATTTTACCAGCGGATTATGCTGCCAAGATTATTTGTGTGCTATCACAGCAAGTCGATAGACTTTTCGAGGATGCGGCACTTAAACTGAATCTCAGAGCGCTCTGCTCGTTTCTCATGGCTCTTTGTAAGGCCAGCAAAGCGCAATTGTTCAAGACCACTGATGGCTGCAAAGACAATAAAAGGTTTTGGTGGAGACGAAGTAAACCGAGGGAGAACGAGATGAATGTGTTGCTTCTGGCACGTTTAGGCGAAGTTATGCTGAAGTGTGTAAAGAGTGGCAGACCTTTGATACATATAATGGGGGTAAGAAAGCAGTATCTAATGTATGCAACTTAATAATTTACAATTTAGAATTATAATTTGAATGATGTAAGAATACTAATTAAATGATTAATTATAATTAATTCTAATTATAAGGGCTAATAAGAGTAAACCGCGGTTGTTGGTGCATAATGTAATTGTAATAAATTTTTATTTTCCTCTCACAAACATAGAACGTTTCTTTCAAAATGGAAACACATTATATATCTATCTCTTTTAACTAAAAGAGTTAATGATGTTGAAAAATATCCTATTTTTCGATTCGCTATCACTAGGGTTCAATATCCTCTTAATAATAATTAGTAATAAATAAATAATTAAATAACTTTTTAGGTATGGACTATTTTGGGACCACACTTCATGGAGGCGGCTTGTCACGAGGACCGTAGTATTTCGAAGAAAGCCGTTCAATGCATTCATGATTCCATGGCGGCCTTGTTAAATGAACAAATAGAGCTTCCGCATTTTCACTTTAACGAGGCGCTTTTCAAGCCTTTCGAAAATCTTTTATGTCTCGAACTCTGTGATAGCGACGTGCAAGATCAAGTAAGCAGCCATTCACGATTAAAGTGAAGCTTATAAATTTAAATTGTTTAGATTAAAATTATTTTTTCAGATTGTCAGTTGCATCTGCGAGTTCGTTGAAACGAATCGTACGGAGATACGTTCAGGTTGGCGTCCGCTCTTCGGCGCGCTCCGAGTGGCGTCGGTCAACAATTCGGATTCAGTGGAATCGGCACCTTTGTTAGAAGTTTTCAGAGTCTTCCTCTCGACGGACAACACGTTGGTCTTCGCTAACGCTGCTTTGGACTGCATCTTGTGCCTGCTAAAACACGTGAGAGGTATCGGTGACAACGAAGCTCAATCTGAAGAGACTGATAGCATCGATAGCGCAGAATCGAGAAGAATGCGACTCTGTGTAGAAAGTTTGAAGTATCTGCTGAGTTGCAGCGATATTTTGTCGTCGATGTACCGGATGCCGGCCTGCCCGATCTTCCATTCCGCTCAGCGGATTCAAGTCTCCACGATTCCGCAATACGTGGACCCGATCATTCCGAATCTCGAGCTGACCAGATTCGACAAGCACATCGAGTCGATGCAAGAAATGATGCCGGAGAAATCGTACGACGCGCTGACGCCGTTGATTGACAAGGACGCTCATCCTATTGCTACGTTGCAGAGCATGGACAAGCCTAGTGGTATCCTCAGAGTCTGGTACATCCTCATCGAAGGCCTGGCGAGCGCGACTATGATCTGTCCAAAGCGTTATCAACCGCACACCCTGGAAACTTTGTTCCATCTATTGCGCGACATTCTGAACGTACCCGGGCCGGCGTTTGGACTCTATTGCGTTAATCACCTGCTATTGCCCATGGTGCAAAATTGGCTGAGGAAAACGTCCAAGATCTTTCGCGGATGGGACAACTTCGCGCCCAATTTCAAACAGTGTTGCGGTCTCACGACGGATCTCGTGGTCGATTATTTGACGCACTTGCAAGGTAACGCGAAAAACATTGATCCAGTAGGTGAAGATAAGAAGAAAGTGTACGAGCGACTGCGGTTGCTAATCCGTTCGTTTGTGTAATCGCTTTTTAGGTCCAGAGGTCGTCAGAAACGATGCCTATTTACCTGCCACGACGCTGATGTTGAAACAGCTTTTGTTAGTGATGGCGGAATGCGTGGTACAGCCTACGGAGAGCATAGCTCGTCTCGGTTGCGCTTGCATCAGGTAAGTCAAAAGTGCGGAGGACATTTCCAGCTCGCGACATAAAAGCCAGCCGAAGCGAGCCCGAGTAATTTGCTTGTCCGCTCGTTTGCTCTTTATTGCGATTCGCTCGAGCTTCGTTAATATTTACGCGGTTTACACGGCGATGGTTTCCTGCGCATAGAAAATCGATGTTCGATGACATTAACGACGGCACGAGATTGCAGTAAAAGAAGAGAAAACCGGAATGTAATGACGGTACCAAACGTGGTGGTTCTTTAACGGCTTGAAACGATGTCTTATCGCCGGTTATTTCGTAACTCAATTAGGAAAGCTGGATCATAAAATAAATGCCGAAGAATGGAGACGTAATACCTTTCTTACATAACTTTGTATTGTGATTGCAATAATGTTATTGTGTTTATTATATTAGCGGGTCACGCGATTATATTGCGTCGATTTCCACGTTTTCGGACTATATCGGTGCATTGGTTAAAGGGGAAGGGTCTATAAGAACCGATTCTGGTTTCTTGTAAATTTTGTCCAAATTTATGAAAATTTATATCTTAAGGTTAATTATATTCAATTTAAGTGATTCCAGCTTAAACGGAGATATTTAGTGCGATGTTGCTTTCTCTTGGACTTATTGGCACGTATTGTTTGAATTCTAACATGTAAGAGCGTCGACATCAAATACAAAAGAATTGAAAAAATTCGGCCGTTCCAGAATGATCCCAGATTATTTTCCAATCTGACTGCCATGATTTTTTTTGGAAGGTTTTTCGATGTATCAGGAACATTCAAAAAATTGATTTCCACAGTAAATATGGTAACACCACCGTACTAAATATCTTTGGAATCACTCAAATCGAATATAAATGACTTCAAGAAATAAATTTTTATGAATTTGGATAAAATTTACAAAGGTCCAGAATCAGCCCTTATAGACCCTCCTCCTTTGATGGAATGCATCTCGCGGTGGATGTTAAGTTAGGTATATCGCTGTTACGGCGGCGCGGAGTGTGTGTGTAAGATGATAACGAAGCTTGACAAGCTGTCCGGTGGGATAAAGTAGCCACTGACACTCGACACCCTTGGAGCGTCATGCTAACGACTGCACACGCTGCATCCACCTGGAGAGTCATTGGCGCATTTTCCCTGTATTAACGTGCACGGTGGACATGTATACATTCAACCGGACCGAGTTCGTAACACGATCCCGCGAATCGGTGCCGATCGCGAGGTATCGATGTACACGCGTTGTATGTACGTCGGAATTTAAAAACGGAGCAGGTTCGCGTACGCGAATGGCGAACCGAACGGTATCCCGGTCTGAAATCTTAGCGTCACCCAGTATAGATAGACAACCCACTTCCACAGAATAATCCAATGGATCGGATGATTTTGCGCCTGATCGCTGTAGCTATGAAAGATCGATGGTTCAAGAGACCGCGCAGAAGGCGTTGGCCAACTTTATCGTTGACACGGTAGCACGAGAAATCTGATTACCGTTCACTGATCGTTGCTCGTGTCCTTGAGAGACATTATATTACAGAACAACGCTATAGCAATGCACAATAGATTATAAACAGTGTTAAAATGTTCTTTCGGTTACAAGTTTTTATTTATTAAGAGAAATGTGTAGAAAAGATCTCCATTCTTCTACTTTGTATTATCATTGTTATATTATACTATTTATTACAAGTAAGGGAGGGTTGCCGAAACTTTTGCACTGCTTTTCACCTAAAGACTCATAACTCAGTAATTATAAAAAATATTTAGTTCTTTACTTCATAATAAAGTATAATATTTTTCCTTTTTTTATATAATTTTTTCATAATTTTTTAAATAAAGAACTGTTAAGTCTGTAAGTGATGCGATTTAGAACATGGGATTGCCAAAATTGTAGTGGTTTTCTATCGTTTATAAAGTCTATACTAATTTGTTCTATTCCACGTAAAATTTTATTTCGATAATGTCGTAAAAATGCTTTTTTTTTATAGAATGACATCTTTACTTTCTACTTTTAATTCTATTTTACAGTCTTTATATTCTTTGAGAATACAATTCATAGATTATGGATTCCGAATACTCCGAATAGCAATATCTTAAACGTCCAATATATATTTTTTAATGGTTCAGTATATTATAATTATTTTCAGATCTGTATATCAGTAAAATTGTCCTTTCCGTGTATGATCGTAAATAATATAAAAATTGCTACTGTATCTAACGTTCCGAGACTAACAAAGCATCATAGCAATACTATATAATTCTGAAATCATTCCATAGAAATTGTGCAAGCACAGAAGTTGAATTTTTAGGTACTGTGATGCGATTTCGGTAACCTTTCCTTAACACTAAGCGGTTTAGTGATTCACAAAGAAATTAAATCCGTGTTTGATAGGCACGTCCTGGTGAGCAGCGGACCACTTCTCACCCCGGAACAATGGGAGGTCTGCGGTGTCGCGTGCTACCGCGCCTGTTCAAATTCGTTGCAGGAGCTGCACCAGCTGACCATGGCTTTCTCACCCAGGTCGGAATCTTTTTACGGAGACGTCGCCCAGGTGAAGGTCGCGGCGCGCCGAGACGCGACACCGGAAGAAACGGAACGGTTGCGGCAACTCGCCGCTCAGGTAAGTAATCCGAGATTTATTTTGGAGAGGTGGTAACACACGCCGAAGAGAGTACCGATATCTTTCGCTGTTACTATTTGTTGTACGTTCGATGTGCTTTGTCGATGTGCCCCTCGTAATCACGAAACAGAGAACATTCGGAATATGTAGACTCTGCCCTAACTCGAGAGAATTCATTTTTACATTTATCATTCACATATCACGATGTCAAAATTGTTCTTGGCACATATCGAGTGCTAAACACAATTAATTCTCGATCGAAATAATGTTATTTAAAATGGATTAAAGCAAAATTAAATGTAACAATTAATGCGATGCGAACGAGATGCGAAAATGTCGTACATTTAAAATTTACAGTTCATTTACATATCATGAAAGCTTTTATTATCGATCCCTATCATTTGACAGATGAGTCCTCATGTAGACACCTTTTCACTCGATAGAGACGATTTTAGAAGCGCGTTGTTCATTGTGATGAAGTGACGAGTGCGAGAGTGTGAGATGAAAGAGAGAGAAAGAGAGAGAGAGAGGGAGAGAAAGTTAGTGAAAGAAAAGATAAAGATACAGGGACACAGGTGGTTCCCTCTTGACCTGACTTGCTCCCAGGTGAGCCAGCTGCGTGAGGTATTGACTGCCATCAAGAGGCAGAGCGCGGTGTCACTGTCGACGACGCCTTTCCAGGATTTGACGACCATTGAGACGACACTGATCGACCAGCACACTACTTCCTACCCCATCGGTTGTAGGCAGCACACGACACCCCCCGATTACACTAACACTACGACGAACACAGGCCCCCAATGGCTCTAGCCGACCACGGTAACTCACGTCATGGATTTTAAGAACGATCAAACCCGGAGAAAAAAAAAGATAATGTTATTGTATCGAGATTCACCATTCCAACCGGCAAAAAAGCGAATAACGTGGATAGATGTCCGACATCCACGTCGATTCGAGAGTGATTCACAGAGTCGTGGAGGCGTGCCATCGCATCGTCGTCGACAGGCCCAGTTATAGCACTCACGTCCTATTTGAATCGAGAGCAATCCCAGAAAAGCTCCAATTTTCAGCCTAAAGAATATTTTCGTATACCGCGCAATATATCTCATCTATGTATGCATTGAACACGAGTACTTTTTATATGTACGCTGAGCATATGACGCAAGCATAATCGACCGATCGCTTTCGATGTGTTCCAAGCTTGTTCGATGTGACTGATACTGGCGACGTGACAGAGTCAAAATGTTTCCTATGTATTTTTGTACCGCTGGATAATTGTGTTCAACAAATATAAAGCTTTTATTATCAGCTGATTGACTGTTCACTTCACCCTTTATCTTGAACGAAAAGTCGTTCATTTGGAATACGCCTGTCGACGAGGAAACGCCATTCGATTCGGATCACCAAGTTTTTTTTCAACATTTGCACATGCTGGTAGAAGGCACGGGTTAGGCTTCAGAGGCGCTTTAACGAGATCCTTTTCAAGAAATAAATAAATATATAATTATCATTATATTGCATATAGTTCCCCGCGAAAAAAGTTAATATTTTGTTAATAAGGAGCTTAATAAAAGTCTTTTAAATTTATATAAGAATTTAATAAAAAATCCATATTAAGACTTTATTAAAACTTTGAATAAATCTTAATAAGTTTATAATATGGAGTGAGGATTTAATATAGTTCTAATAAGTCTTAATTAATGAGGTTTAGATAAAAATTTTCTTGTATACATATTCAGGAAAAAGAACAGTATAATTAAGTGATATTAATATGACGAAGTTATTTATTAATTCACAGTTTCTTTATCAGTTTTTATCAAAAACATAATATAAACTTTCTGCCAGCTAAAATTATTTACTTGTAAAATGGAGTCAGAGATAAAGTTATTAGTTCATAAAAAAAATTTTTGCTAGCTTTTGCTTAAAAACTATCACAAATAATAAAAGAGAAAGCATTCCATTATTGTGAACTTCCTTTGACTTGCTAATTGATTGATTCGTACTATTAAATCTTTACTAAAATTTTTTTGCGGCACTTTATTGAGATATATAAAAAATTTATTAAGGCTAAATATGGATAGACTTAAAAAATTCCATATAAAGACATTTAACATATAATCTTATATAAATTAATATAGATGTTTATTTGGTTCAATCTATAAGAAACATTTAATAAAGTTATACTATATACAACTTAATATGGTTCTTTATGTAGTCAAAATTAAATCTTTATAAGATTTTAATAAAAAATTGAACCGTTATAAAAATATTATTAATATTTTATTAAGGTTTAATAAAACTTATATTAAATTATATTAACCTCATATTAAATCTTTATCAAATTTCTTTCGCGGATCTATAGAAAAAGAAATTACCTATTAACTTTATCAATAATTATCATTTTTTTCTTTAAATTGCTGAAGAATACCTGGAACATTCTGATTGTAAGAGAATCAATATGGATAAATTTGTAATTTCTTTTTTTTTTATTTTGCTGAATTTACGAAAAAGGACCTCGTCGCTGATTAAAATATTATTTTAATTTTACTTGGCACGATCTTGCGAATCACTGTTAAAATCCATGGCTTGGGTCCATGGCTAGAATTTCACTATCACAGTAACGTAACGTGTAGGTGTAACGGTATACGACACCGTATTTATAGAAGCTGCAGCTTTCGTAGTTTGCACACATTATCTTGCGATCGGAAAGAATTGCGGAGTCGTGTTAGACTGAACCATACCGTTACTATTATTGTAATTAAGATTATTCTCATAATCATTCTCAGTTAATAATTACTGAAAACTAATAATAATTTTTAACTCATATTACACAGTAACACTTAATTAAAGAATTTTTTACATAAATTTTTTCAGTACATTATTACAAGAAATGATAAACATAATCTTACTTGCAATCAAAACATTACGAAGACTTAATGATTGCTTTATTGTAGCGTAATTCTCACAAAACTCACCACATCTTTGAAGAACTGCATCATACCATACATTCAGAATTCTGCTTGAAACAAGTTTAGATTTTATAATATATTCACGTGCTTGTGTCTTCAGGTGTTCCTCCTCGAGGAACAAACACGGGTCGAAGATGCTTCGCGATCATCTGACGAAAGGTCGTACGTGTTCCTTTTGTACCCTCCTGCCGTAGGCGCTACTCTCAATCCCGATCTTTACATCGTTAGAGTCCAGTTGCGTGCATTAGTAGTCGGACTTTTGGTACATCAGATGCTGCTTCATTGCATTGCGAGTGTTCTCCTTCAAGGTGCCGGCCCCTCAATTTCAAGGTTCGTATATGATCGCTTTTTGCATTAATCTATAACAATATAGTAAATATTACTAGCGCATATACATTTTTTACGATATTCCGTAACACCGATTAGTTGTTACGGAATTTAGATTAAAGTTGTCGATAGTTTAATCCGCGTTAATAACTTTGATTGAAACTTGATAAAAATAAATGTAGGATTATGATTTTGTAATGATCGACGCTCGAAAGAATATTTTTCCATAGTTTGTCTCATGTCATCCCACATTCGACGCCGTGCAGTTCGCCTAATCCTAACGTCAAACGGGGTTTCCTATCTCATCTGAATCCGCATCACGTGGAAATTTTTCTTTCTGCCCTGGACTTTTCATACGTCGCCGCACTGAAGTTTGATTGTCGACCAGGCCTGAAATTCTTGGTGCAAAAGGTAGCGAACCTCGAGCAACCAGCGAATCTATATCGTCAAGCGGCCGCTGCTTGGACCATTAAAATCATCACGTTGTTTGAGCTGTGTTTACGAGAGGTAGAGGAGCTTCACGCGACTCTGGAACTGGTGAAGACGATTTTGGGCACAGGGTTGGGCGACAGAGAATGCGTCTACGACATCAAGCATCGAAAACTCAACAAATATCTACGGCAACTCCGTACGACTTTCGACGAGCTTTGCGAGACTTATGTCGAGGTAGTTCTTGATGAGGACGGCAGGTACACCAAGGTCGACAGTTTCGCAGAGAGGAAGATATTCTTGCTGGTGGCGCAACCCGATGATTATCCTGAGATTACTAGGAAAGAGCCCATTAATGATCGTTTTGTCACCAGTACCTCAGTCTTCGTCGAGTCGTCAGAGAAAGAAGATACTGGTACCCGTCAAGATCAACCGAATGGTGACGAGGAGGATGATCAGGATGATCCAGACGACGTATACAATCCAAACTTGGATGATGAGAGCGGCTTGGAGGAACTTGGAGCTGAGAGCGAAAACGATCCGAGACCTTTCAGATTGTCTGATCTGGCTGCAGAATATTCAACTGATTCTGGTCCACAGTCTGAACCGGAAACCGACGACTCTAGACCGGTGTCCAGACTAGGATCGGTCACGGAGAAGATTGTTTATTTCGATCGCTCTGGAGGAACTTCAAGCGAGGGTTACATCGATGCCAAGTATAATTCCGCGACTCCGGCGCTTCCTAAGATGTATTCTTGTGACGATTTCTCTTACAATTTCGATTCGCATTGGAAAACAGAGTCAATTTCTATAAGAACTTCCATGGCTGATATGAAAACGCTAAATCGAAATTCGATTTCCGACGAAGGCTTTTTATACAAAAAATCATATTCAGAAAGACGTGGTAGCGATGTGGGTCCATTATCCAGGCGGAAATCTTTGACATTTGTTATGACGGCAGATCTTGAGAATGAAGATAAGTCTTTGCCGGCCGATTCCGTGGATTCCCGACCAAAGTCGGTGATGGAATTGCGCACAACACCCGCTTGGACGATGTCCGATGAAGGACGATGTCCTTCTAGCGAGCCTCACGAATTAGAAGAAAGTATTAAAGAGGAGGACAAAAAGAATTCTAAATCCTCACAGGTCCTTGACAATATAGACGAATTACTGCGCGATTATGAACGTAGTAAGCGTGGCTTTAGGATAAATCCCTTTTTACGGGACGAAGAAGAGGCGTCTACAGTCGAGAGTCAATCGATCGTTAATCAGGAAGTGCATGTTCAGAGGCGAACCGTTAATAAAGACAGCGAGGCTCATAGGAAAGCTTGGGCAGACACTTTGAGCACTGCGTTGGAATGGGCTTTAGCTTTACCAGTGAGTTTTTCTTTCTCTTTATACACATATATGTATATACATTTACTTTAATTATATATTTTAGTAAATAGCAATTTTATTTATATTTGGTATATGATATCTTTTGATATTATTTGTAATTTTGTTTGCAATAAGAAACAAAATTATATTATATATATGTATTATCATTAAATATGTCATAATTACGTATATAATTACACACATATATATATAATTACACACA
>QKQZ01031929.1:0-15103 GCA_003595255.1 Solenopsis fugax | reverse complement strand
ATATGTACACAAAGTTTCAGATTTTTTTGAATTTCCGGGTTGCCTAACGTTCCTTGTGAGTCGTAAAAAAAATTTTCTATAACAGACTGAGTATTTTTTTTACTCATCTAAGTGTAATCCATTAATTGATGTAAAATAAATAATAATATGTAGTTTTTTTCGATATGTATTTCTTCACTACTTTAATTTAAAAAAAACTGCAAACCGTATCAATTGATTTGTGAATCTTATAGTGAACAAGCTCCATCAAAAAGAATATATAGAAAACAGTTTGAACGATTTAAAAGTGATGCCGAAAAAGTTTGAGGACGCCAATTGCAAGTATTATTTGATAAAAATCCAACTCAAACACTTAAAGAATTGTCAAAAGTGTTAAGAAACGAACAATGATTTAATATAAAAAAGGTTATCAATAGTCAGTAATCGATCCAAAGTGATTCTTTTGCATGACAACGCGCGACCACATGTTGCAAGAACTGTGAAAGAAACACTGTTAGAGTTCGAATGGGAAGTTCTCCCGCACCCACAGCCTATTCTCCAGACTTAGCTCCATTGGATTACCACCTTTTCCGATCGATGCAACACGCGCCGCCGATACACACTTTTTCAATTACGAACAAGTCCGAAAATGGGTGAATGAATGGCTTGCTTTGAAAGATAGCTCATTCTATCGTCGCGAAATCCAACTTTTACCAGAAAGATGGGAAAAAGTAATAGAAACCGGAAAATATTTTTATTAATGTATATTAATTCATATTCTTTTTAAAATAAATTCGTTTTTCAAGTAAAAATAAACGGCGAAAATTGTAAATCTAACACCTAACTTTACATGTCGAGTTCATATCCACATTACATCACACATAAAATTCAATTACATTAATTGAAAATTTAAGACCTTCAAGCTAAACTAAAGTTAAAAACTTAATATCTAACATACTTCTCAAAATTATGTACAGAGTATACACCTGTAAAAATCGCTGTTTCCTGTAAAACTGAAACTTGCACTTGACGCGAGACGCGACTGCGCCTCTTGATTCAGCTTTTATAAAAACGCAGTGAACAATAATGACCAGTAACATCCTATAAAATCTAAATAGAGTGTAACAAAATAGTTTTAGTGGTTACTCTTAGAATTTAACACGAAGATCATGATATTTCATCAACTCATTTTTTTCACATGTATCTCATAACCCTCGCTTTTCTTCTATATGTATATCCTTATAAGTGACTGCCCTTTAATATACACACATATATTATTGTCAACATAATTAATCAAATGTATCTGGAAACAAGTCCCAGTTTAAATAATTTTTTGATTTAATTTATACTTACAAATATTATTCAAGTTAAGAAATAATCTAGTTTTACACATTTTTTAGCAAAGCGTAAAAAAATACAAAAAGCATAAAGTACAATATTCCTTAAGAGACAAAAAATCGAACGAAATAAAACATTATATAAGTAATGCTGACTAAATTTAATAGTCAATGTGATTAATAGTTAATGCGATTAATAAGTAATTAATAAGTGATTAATTTAATCATAATTAAATAAAAATTATAAGATTACCGTAGTTTTCATTTAATTTGCTGATAAAGATTATTATTAAAGTCGAAACTTGTTCCACGTCATATTAATGAAATTGACAAATAAATTTGTAGTCGCTATTATTATATGAAGTGTGGACAAAAAGTTCGTACACTGAGTTCACCAAAAATCTAATTTTAATTATTCCGGAGACAGGAACGTGGTCACCCTCAAAGTACTTTCTCCTTACTGAATAAATGCATTTAGCCTCACGCTTTTTCTATTGTTGAAAACAGCGTTATCTGTTCTTCGAAATTAGGCCCTTCAAGAACTTCGTTATTTCATATTTGATATTCTCCACATCTCCAAAATGTTCACTCCGCATAATCGTTTACACATTAGAGAGCCAATAAAAAGTCGCAGGGAGCTAAATCGGGCGAATAGGAAAGACAGTTCATGATAATTATATTTTTTTGCAAAAAAATCACATTATATAAGTAATGCTGACTAAATTTAATAGTCAATGTGATTAATAGTTAATGCGATTAATAAGTAATTAATAAGTGATTAATTTAATCATAATTAAATAAAAATTATAAGATTACCGTAGTTTTCATTTAATTTGCAGCTGATAAAGATTATTATTAAAGTCGAATGTCTAGTGCGAGAGTGCATAGATTTAAATCTTCTTGTAAAATTGTTTGAATAGTATCTTTACTAATTCCTAGCTCAATAGTGATCATTTTAGTGGTAATGCGACGATCTAACATCACCAAATCGTGAACACGTTGATTGTTTTCATGAACACGTGACGTTGAAAGGCTACTCGCGCGTTGTCGACGCTTTCCTGCCCTTTCCTAAACCAGTCCACCCATTTATACATAGTTCTACGCTTCATGGCAGACTCTCCATAAACAGTTTCTAACATTTCAAGAATTTCCCGCTCGCTTTTATTAAGTTTCACAAGAATTATAATGTTGGTTCTTTGCTCGGTTAAAATATCTCGCTCCATTTCGATCGCGCAAAAAACTGCGTTTACAAATACTGGCACGGGAAAATATGTATGCACTCGATTGTAATCAAATTTGCACTGATAACGCTTATAAGGCTCTTCTCTAGCTATCAAACCATCATAAAAGTGTTGTCACATTGGTAGAAAAAATTCAGTGGACGAACTTTACATCCATATCTCGTATAACCTTTATTTCTCTTGTTTTAATCTCTTAAAAAATATATTGGACTTTGAAAGGATTTTGGGTTTTTTATATTTCTTTCAACTTTTGCTCGAAAATTTGTAAAGATTATATTACTTTTTTAATAAAAATGCTTTCTTTTAATTATAAGTAATCCTGCAAACACATTTAAATAACGAGAAGGCCGATCGAAAGATCTTTGTGCTCAATTATTTTCGAGATAAATTTATAAACATTTACTAAATTTCCCCAACTACGCCATACTTGTCGGACTTAAAACACAGTTTTTTAAAAAGAACCAAGAAATGTAATATAATAAAAATTAAATTGATACTCAATTTAATAATTATTTATGTTTAAAGATATCTCTACTATCCCCCTTTATCCCTAAAAACTGTAAAGAATTTATTACGTAAAATATTTATCGCAATGATTTATCGTGATATTACATTTCTTTGGTTCTTTTTAAAGAACTATTTTAAATCAGTATGCGGCGCACAATTGGAGGAATCTTGTAAATATTTGTAAATTCACCTAGAAAATAATTAAGCACAAAGCTTTTTGCTTTCAACCAGTATAGCCTTCTCGTTATTTAATTGTGTTATTACACTTTCTAGTCTTGTTAGGATATTGATTCTGCAAATATTTCTTGTAAGAGCTAACAGATAATTTCATTTTAGTAAGCACGGACGTTTAAAGCGTTTGCGTGAAGATTGTTTTAATTTAATTTCATCAACGTTGTTTTTGTCATCCTAACATTTCTTTTTCTCTCATCTCACGTCTTCCGTGACATGTGAAATTTTTTCAGTCCATAAATAAACGTTACTTTCACGTTTATTCTTACTTTGTGCCATGTCCGCGTCATACGCGACATCTCTTCTGGATTTAAAGGTAAGCAGGGATGAAGAAGAATGACCGTGTAACGGCTATACGTGCGGTTCATTGAATAATGTTTCAACCTGGCATAGCGAGCGTTGCTTTATAACGTGATTCCGGAAATGATCAGTGAAAAGAGAGACAACAAGAGCCGCGAACGAATATGCCTATTTACGGAAGTATATGAGCGTCCGCTAACATGATGGATGAAAAGCATCCATTGTGATATACCCAGATCTAATTATTTTATATTAACTAATTACTTCTCTTCGTAATTCAATTCTTTCTGATTTAAATATTTCTAAAAAATACCTTTTTTCTTCTATATAAAGTTAATTTTAAAAACTGACGTTTGATATTTATGTTAAACATAAAATTCTATTAAATTTAAGTTAATATACATCTTTGTTTTATTTTAAATTTCAAAGACAATTTATATTTTACATCATAAAAAAAATGCTTTCGAGTATAAAGAAATTAAACTGACTTAACAGACGGGATAGAAAATATTTTGTATGTAAAATGTTTTGTAATCTCGCTATAAAATTGTGGATTAACGAATTTCAAAGAAAATTATATTGCGAGATTTCTCAGAAACAATGCACGTCTAATGAAACATGCGGATTGTATTTGTCTTTCAGAAAAAAATAATTTTAAAGGTAACGAAACATGCCGGAAAATATCAACTTTGCGACATGCTGGTATTTGCGACTTTCTAGCTTTCATCACTCGAAAGTCGAGGAGAAAAGTCCGACTACTCATTAAAGACGAATACTTCGAAAATAATTTCTTTAAGATCGACCGTTTGTTCGTCGGACGTTCTACACTGAATTCTTCGCTACTCGACACCCACTTCGAAGTCAATTATCGATGCTTGATGTCGGAGAGAATGAGAAGCGAGAGAGGAAAAAGATGAGGGAAAAAAAAGAGTTCAAGCGGGAAGTTCAAGCGGGCGATACAAACCTTGTTGGGCGTTCGTGACCGTGAATAAAACGAATCGTCGGCGTCGCACCGGCTCTCGAGGTCGCCTGCGAATTGCCAAGGTCGGGTATATCACGTTTCACGGCGAGATGGTGTTTTCCTACGAATTAACCCCTTCGCCCTTCCGTCTAGCCTCATTCGCGCCACGCTTACTCGACTCGCGGGGCAGCTACTTCCCATTCGAGACAACGGCAAGAACAAAGAACCGTTGTTTATGCGAAAGTCAGCGACTTCCGAAAGAACTGTCGCGACAAAAAAGACTCGCACGGAATTAACAAGAAGGATATTTAACCCCGTTTGGAATGACCTACGATCTTAAAGTTTGACGTTGACTTTTTCTCAGATTAAGGTATTTAGAAATACAAAAAGGAAGACGAACAATTTTATTTATATTTTATAAAGTCTGTTGCATAACAAAAAGTCATGCAAACGATGTCTCCTTTTTGTTGTCGTAAATCATATTACTGCTGCAGGGCTAACAAACAGTACTCCAAGTTTTATTCGTGCCTGCAAGAACAATTTTCTAGTCGTGAAAAATATAAAAATATGTATAAGTATAGAAAAAAGTTACCAATATTGGCATATCACTTTGTTTTTGAATAATATTTCTTAAAAACTAAAAATAAAATTTTAAAAACATGAATACAAGCTAAAGTATCTTTCATCAGATGGTCGCAGTTTTTATGATACTTTTTCGTATTTATTAATTTGTGCGAAAGTCAGTAACTTCTGAAAGAACTGTCGCGGCAAGAAAAACTCGCGCTGAATTAACGAGAAGAATATTTTTTGTATTTATTAATGTTTTCTCAACATAATCCAAAAAGAGAGTTTGTGACCTAGCATAGTATGTAGTAACGACGGAATTCAGACACGGCGCCATAGGGAAAGAGCTATCTATAAAATAAATTGATAAACTAAGTAATAAACTACATTTTTATATATTAAACAGCAAAGTTTTAAAAAATTAAAAAATTAGAATTAAACTTTATGTTTTTTTTATCACCTTATTAATGCATACATACTCTGTCGAGTACAATGCTATTTTTCCTATCTTAAGTCATTTAAAAAAAATGAAAAAAATTTATGAAACATCTGTCAACATTGTAGTTGAAAATTTTGTAGTTACTATTTTCATGGGAAAATGTACCGGTTTACACTGCACAGCGATTTTATGTTCCAAATCGCACTATGAGAAAAATATGACAAAGAAAAATATAAACGTAGCAGTTTTAGGAAACTACAAACGTATAAAACGACCTAGTATTATCAATAATATACTCATTATTGTTTAAACTTTGTAATTTGTAAAAGAAGATTGTGTGAATTTTAATCTCACTTTTCAAAATTTACTTTTAGCAGATTTTATATAGAAAAAAGTTTTGAATGTATGAACTATGGATTTTTATTTCTGTAATTATCTAACAAGTAACATTAGGCAACCCAGAAATTAAAAAAAATCTGAAACTTTGGGTACAAATAGAGGAGTTCATCTATAATACAAAAATATTTTTTGTGTTATGGATGAACTCCTCTATTTGTACAAAGTTTCAGATTTTTTGAATTTCCATGTTGCCTAATGTTCCTTGTAAGTAGATTAGTATCAATACAGTATTTAGTTTCTAAGAAATAAGGGGATGCCGCTTTAAGAAGTCTATGCATGTATTTATGATTTTCTTCTATATACGTGTATATATGTGAACAAACACACACGTACACACACGCACGCATACATATTTATATTTTTTATCACAAAATAACACGCAGACGCGTATTATCTGCTGACAGTTCCGCGGGAAACCGAGGCACTGTTACGCTTTCATTGCTCATTATCGTCGTTACAGTCGTCGTTTTGCTACCTGAGATGGATCGTTCTCTGACTGTTCATCGTATCTCCTGCGAGAGGAAGCGCAGAACCGGGCGGCGGGCGCGGCGGCCGGGCTAAGAGGCGGCTGTATGTTTCGTTTGAAAATTTAATTTCTCTAATTAAAGTGCCGACGGGTTTTACCGGGGCGCATCTCCCGCGTCGTCCGTCCTTGTCTTTCTTCCTCTCTCTTTTCCTTCCTCTCTACCGCTATGACTGTCCCCTTTGTGTCCCGGATGCGAGCCGCGCCTGCGGCCTAGCTTTTGCTGGAGTCACCCGTTTCATTAAGCTAATGAAAGTTTTCTTTTGAAGATGATACGCCAAACAATTTTATTTCGCGTATCCTGCTGGTCGGTGTTGATGCTGACGACACAATGTATAGTGTGTTCTGTCAGGCGAGTGTCCATCTGATAATTAAGCGTCTAATTGTACACATATCATAAAGAAAGAGAATTTAACAAACGCAGTTTTTATACTTGATTTAATTCTACAATTTAACGTTTATTTCATTAACATTCGATAAGATACAATGTACGTTTTTTAAGATTTTCCAAACTTTTCACATAATTTAAGAACTTAATCGATTTTTGAGATTAAGTAACTCAAGAATATTTACTCTATTTTTTACGTAAACGATCGCCGAGATGATTTGTACACTTCAGTTAGAAGTCATTGTTATTAAATACATATTGCATATTGACTGTTCTATAAATTATATTAATATCTAAGGACATTACGTATATATAGATTTAATCAACATCTTCTGAAAATATAAGAAAAACTCATAAAAATATTAAACAAATAGAGAAAGCATATTAAGCACCTTATTATATAATAACAATTTAAAATAGGACTGTCATTATAATATAGTTATTTATATTGTATTTGCTTTTGCAAAATTATTAAAAATGATATTTTATTATATCTGACTACTATTTCATAAATATAAAAGTTATATGATTTTTCGATAAGGATAAAAATAAATATTTTGTATAAACATAAAGATATTAATAGATTATAATTTAATAGATTAATAGATTAATAGATTATAACTTTTTAACTAAAATCTCTTTCAAACAATGTTTAACGATTTTTATCTATATAAAATTATCAAAATAATTAAGTAGATAACGAAATAAATTTATCTAACATTTATCTCTAAATATAAGTTATTCGATATATTAAAATTTCCGGACTTTTCTTGAATATCATAAGCCAAGCATTTTTGAAAAAAGTTTTAGACAAATTTATAGAGTTTAAAATAATTTATTTACTAATCATATCAGTTCGACCTTAGATGATATCGCCTAGATCAGGACAGATCGATTTTTTAAAAATGGAATACCCTATTTCTGATTCCAGAATCTAATATACATAGTTTCAAAAGCTTTTCAAAACTATAATAAAGTTATTTTTCATTAAGTACTTTCCAAGTCATGAGGGTTAAAAATTACAGGATCGCTACATTACCCAAGATGTATCGCATGAAGATTGACCGGAATCGGATTTCTAGTGCGTGCGTATATGTCGCGTGTGCGTACGTGCGTACATACACTGACGCACTTCAGCAAAGCACCTCTTTTTTATGTGCATGAACTCTCTCCATCTATACCCCTTCCAACTCAGCGATTTCCACCTGAATCTATTACAATGGGACTGCCCGCGTGTGCTGCGAACATTATAATTTATGTTTTGAAAGAACGACATTGTAGCAAATGCTCAAATTGTCTCCCACAATCTGACAATGTGATACACGATTAGGGAGACTTAAAATTGCGTTTTTATAAAATTCATTATGGGTTTCTCTTTAAAATTTCGTAATAAAGCTTGTTAATTGCAACTTGATATGATTAAACTTATAATATTGAAATCATACAAATATAGTAGATGTAACCGTCCATAGAATAAAATATTATTATTAAATAATAATAGAATATTGTTATTAATGTTGTATTATTATAATAAATATGGTTTACTATTAACAGGTATGATACCTCTCGTCCTTTTAATTATGTTGTTAAAATTTTTTATAATTTAATTTATTTGTAAAATTCCGTTTAAGTATAAGATAATCATATAGTTGCATAAATGCATGTTATAGTTATGATAATCATAATTCATTGTTGAAATAGTTATAATTTGTGTGGTTAAAATAATTATAAATGTATAGCTGCTACCAAAAATAATTTATAGTTATAATAAATTATGGTTGTAACTATTTTCTTTTGTCAATATACGAAATGTTTATAAAGTATACAATTTTCTTTTAATATTATCAAAAACATGAAAGAAAAACGGCAAATGCGAGTCAAGCGCGATTAACGGTGCGCAGTAAGTAACAACAAAGATTATATGTTACATCAACTTTAATAATAACGAACGTTTCGGCTCATCCTTCGAGCCATCTTCAGCATGGATACAAAGTAACTAAGGGATGAAGCTGCTGATGTTGAGGCAAGGCGCTTCCTCGTTAGGAAATTGTTGTAAATATAATCGAGTTGTTAGGCCCGATAATAATAAACATGGCTCAACTGTGAAGGAAAAATATAACCAATCATAATTTCGACGAGAAAAAAAAATTAAAGAGCTGTATAACTCACCTCAACGTCAGCAATAGTCAATATTATACAAAAGATTCTAGCGCAAAAGAGTGTAACGCGTGCTCATAAAAAAAATTAAGTTAACAATAAGAATAAATTAAATATATAAATTAAATTGAGATTCAAAACGAGCGTTGAGTACGTCTTACACGCATGAAAGTCACAGTTACACTGAGAAAAGGATAAGATGCTGCAGGTCAAACCGATATACAGAAAGAGAAACAACAAAGAAAAATGAAAATAAATAAAGATAGTGATACAAGTTATAAGCTGTCGACAATAGATGAATACGCGTGGTGTAGACATTTTGTATCTGATTGTAAATTAAGGCCATTATGTTGCTGTTTTATATGTAAAATTTTCGAAGTAAGACGCTTATAATAAAATCTCTCCTGGTCGAGAACTCTTACACCCTCCCAATCAAATTCATGGCCGTACTGCAATCTGTGTTCGGTGATAACTGAATGAGAGGAATCGTCTCTGCGAATATGGTTATGATGTTCAGAGATGCGAGTTTTAATATTATGTCACACTAATGAAAATATGATAATGTCGTTTGTTATTACATTTAAATCATTATTATAAACATTTTTAATTTTTTTTTATATCAGTGTGTGTATTTATCGTATTAAAAAAATATTTATAAATAACAAGTCTAGTAATAAATAACACTATCAATTTTATTACTTTTCTTAATTATTTATTATTTTAAAAATGATAATGCCGAAAACTCATCACACAACTCTTCACCACTTTTTTAAGATAGAGAATCGCTTTAAATATAAAAAGAGCTTGCAAATTTTTATTGAAGCGCTTGTGTCGAAACTTTGGATATTCTACTAACTTACTTTTTACCACAGCAATTCATTTCACTTATCTGCATCATTTTCATTGAAATAAAAAATGTTGTTATTCAAATTCTGTTTGATATGCGCGACGCCTTGCTATATTTTTTTTTCAACTTATAATTGCGTGCGTCCGGATCATCGCAATCGATCGTACCAACTACCCGCATCGTCCTTTGAGGTGGAAAAATCAGTGTTAGCGGGAAGGTTTGAAAGTGGCGGTTACGCTTACATCAAAGAGTACGGCTTGCTCCTCGCCTGGTGGAAACTAACGCCGGGGGAATTCATTTCCATTCGATAGCCAGCCACGACCGAATGCGAAAGCAGCTGCCGGCCATGTGGTGTGCAAACGAGGTGGATTAATCGCTTCCCCCTTTCTCCTCCAACGTTGCGATATATCGCGACGCCTCATTCGCAGGAAAAGAGTGGCAGTTACCTCTCGCGAAATTTCATTTTAGCAAGACTTTTTGCGGTGCATCCCAGTTTTTTTTGTTTACCTTTCGAGCTCACGCCGGCCACCGCATATATTACAAATGCATTTTTTCCAGTGATATAAAACGAAATGCGACGCGCTGGGAACAGAAACGTTGAAAAGCTCGATATTGGTCGCTCTGGCCTTTTTATTATTAATTTACCGGTGTGTCGAAATAACATTGGCAATAAATAACGTCCCATTTTTCTTTTTCTGTTTGTCTAGCTTAACACCGAACATCATTTTTATCATTCACCTGACTTTGATTTCCGTCTCATGATTGGGGAAAAGCGGAGCGAGAAGGGGATGAGAAATGTAATTTGCTTCGTTCTCTCGGCGGGGCGTAACGATGCGACGATCGTTAAACCGTTATCATCAGTCGAGGGATTCACCGGCGACGGGGCTAGCTGTATTGCGTTTCGCGATCCGGTATCGCGAGCCGGTTACCGCTTAAGGTTACGTCGTCCGCACCGTTGAACCGCGTCTCCGCCGCGTGTCCCGCGCGCGCGGATTTCCGCCGACATGATTTATGGTGGAAAAGGCGCCTCTCTCTCATCCCTGCTCGCGTCGGCCTCGCNTACGCGCTCGGCTCGGCCTCCCCGGAGACGGCGGATTCTGCGGGCACGACCTGTTTTCGTTAGCCAGGGGGTTTAATTATTAACTACGTCGTAAACTCCCGCGCGACGTGCGCTTTTCTGCTCGGATGAACCATCCAACGTCCATTTAATCCATTTTTATTGAGGATTCATAGATTGTTTCATTCACGCGCCTCTCGCTGTTTCAATTTAATTTGCGTACTAATTACGTAAAAGGTTATTACTTAACTCTCTAAAAATGTATCGTCTTACTGTAATTACAAAAAAAATTACTGATTTTACTAAAAAATATCTTGTAGACCAGAAGGAAGTATTATGACTACTGCGGACATTACGGCTATCCCTAATATCGTCATTACGTAACAAATTCTAACAATTGCTCATGGAATTATTTATGTAGAAGTCCGTCGTTTTTTAGTGACACTAATATGCCAATATAAAATAGTTGACAATTGTCAACTATTTTATATTGGTATATTAACAATTAATTGTTATAAGATATTTTAATTTTTGAATACTTCGAAATTTTTTCAAGGTACACTTTAGTGTATTTATATTTAATTACACGTACACATCTTATTGTTGTTAAAGTTGAGCGTATTATTACACAAATGTATGTATATACGACTGTTGTTTGTTATTTAACTTTGTATTTACAATCATTGGTTCCAAGTTCCAAATCGGACTGGAAAAAGCGTTTTTACATTTTCCATTATAGTTTAACACAGGTGAGAGATACATCGAAATGGTCTGAAACAAAAATGAAGAGACTTAAATTATCTTTCCAATAGCACCTTCGGTTTTACGATCAAATTTTATTTGCGCCTTATAGAGAGCAAAATAGGTTCGATTTACTCCACCCTTCCCTATATAAAATTCGATAAAAATAATAAAATAAGTAAGTGCAATGCATTAATAGGTTCAATTGAATATCTTAAGTATGTTTATCTGACACTGTGTCGAAAGCTTCTTATCTGAATGACAACTTATCGTTAATTTCATATAGTTTACTGTTACATTCTTACGGAGTTGTAAACGGTACTTTATTAACGTAACACGTTACTGTTACTGTTACTTTTTATGAAAAGTAACTTATTACTGTTATTGATTTTAAAAAGTTACGCATTACTTAGAAAGTAATAATAGTTATTTAACTTTTCATAAAGTATCAATAAGTTACTTTCTTATAAAATTTTTATAATCTTTTTTTAAATTGGTATTTAGTTGTTTATGTCGCTATTTAATCAATACAAATACAAAAACTATAATAGTTCTAATTAATCACAACATCTCTATACTGATAAAAGAGTCTTATTGCATTAATTAGAAATCTATTAAATTCAACCAGCACATGTTTGTTAAAGAAACAGATAAATCAGAAATCTTGTAGAAATGATCAGATCTCTCGAATCCTACTATGATAACCAGAAATTCTGCTTGGTTTTATCAAAATGTTCTCAATCATATGTCTTGTATAATAAAATGATTTTTCTTACAAGGGAAGTTAGGTAATCCGAAAATTCAGAAAATTCTGAAATATTGTGTATAAGTAGAATAGTTCATCCGTAACGCAGAACTATTTGTCGTTCGTACCAAATCACGGTTTGAGAGGGTGAAATCATCTCTTGGAAAAATTGTAGATTTTTGTGGAAAAACTGCCAAACGTTGACAGATAATGAAAAAAAATTGAACAAAAGTTCTGTCTCATTTTTTATTTCTACAAAGCTGCGTAGATTAAAAAATTCATGTTTTTCGAATTACTTCCACCACCAAATCTTAAAATTAAGTTAATTTTTTTACTTTATATTTTGTAATAAAGTTCATTAAATTTTTGAAACCCGTATTAGCAAAAACAATATATAGTAACATAGCTTAAATAATTGAAAACTATCTGAAATGTATAATAATTAGAGGAAAGGAGGGAGTTATGGAATACCATTTTATTCTTTAACAATAACTCAGCAAATATTAATGTGACACAATTCTAACACACCAGTTTATTAGTCATATGTAGAGTTCTACCAATCATCCTATAGGTAGAAGTTCGGGTGTATAGAACAATATAATTTACAATTTATTGAAGAGAGAAAAAAGAATGCTTTTGTGGAATAGCAAGGGGATCGTGGAATACTAACAACTAATGTCATGAAAGGCACTATTATTTATAAAAAATTATAAATTAATTTATCTTTTGCAGATTTTACATACCAATAAGGTCCGTATTCAGAATTGTTTCTTAAAGTTCAAATCTCAGTCTTCGTCTCGCATATGTAGAAAAAATATAGAATGTGAAAAAAAACAGACTGAGATCTGAGATTTAAGAAATGATTATGAATACGGATCTAAGTGCCACAAAACGAAGTTTTACGTAGATTTCATAAAATATATTTTATTAAAAAAAATTTTTTTTTAATAATTTCTTAAAATTATAAGTTATATCTTTTTTTAAAATAAAATTTAAAACTTTTTAAAATAATTTCTTTGCTTCTCTCTAAGAAACTTTATACAACGTCTACAAAATAAGATTACAAAGTCGTAAGAGAGATGCATATGGCGAACGACCATATTTCACAACAACAGCCCACATATAACATGAATTTATTTGCCGAATTTATACACACATTAAATTTAATAACATTATTTAAAATTCACATTCAAGCCTTTCAAGTTAGAAGGTAAAAAATTAATATGTAACATACTTCTCAAAATTACTTAGAGAGAATACACCTAAAAATTTCTGTTATCTGCAAAACTAAAATTCAACTTTTATAAAAGCACAGCAAACACTATTGACTAGAAACTATTGTGCAATGTCTAAATAGATTGTAACGAAGTAATTTTAACGGTTACTTTTAGAATTCAAAATAAATTATACGAGATATCATGATATTCCACCACCCCAGATATATTCCACAATCACTGTCCTTTCTTTAATGTTAATATTAATTAAATATCGCTTCATGAAACCATTTTAATCAAAACTATTAAAACAAATATTTAAAATTCGATGATTTTTTTAAAATATTTAACGCACCTAATAAACACTGTTCTGTAATTTTTGCTTAACACACAGAACAGATGTCCATTGTTCTGTAATTGTTATGTTATTTTCAAAGTAAATTTTGGTCAAAATGTCAGCAACTATGCACTGTACTTATTGTGTAACTATAACAGAATAAAATAATGTAATATTTACGTTAAAAATTACGAAATAAAAACGTTTTATCCCGAGTAGAAACTTAAAATTTAAAAAGTAAAAAATTTTTTCAAATTTTTATTTTAGTTTATAGCACATTCTATTAAACTTACGACACACCTTTAATAATTAATTCTTATTTATTACATTTTTTGTTGTAATTGAAGAGCTATGATGCATGGAGTAGATCGGGTTAATTGACTGACGACTGACTTTCCTAATTAGTAGAATATACTTTAATAAGAATATAATCTTCCTGTAGTCGTACAAAGCAAGAGGTACTTTAGCTCAGGCACACTCGTGTGGCGTTCTCTAACACATCACCTTCTTAACCAACGAATACATAAGATACGCATACTGCGCAAGCATATTTCCATAAGTACAAGGAGAATTGCCCTACTTTAACATTTTTATTATATTGTTTACTTATTTTGCCGGCTGTTTTACCACTATTATAGTAAGTTTTGAATCCGAGACCGCAAGATCATAAGCTTCGTATCCTATCCGCTACGCCACTTTGACTTATACATAGTTTTTATTGCTTAGACATATTATAACTACCGCAATTATATTATTTTTAATGAATAAAATTAACTCTGGAAGAAATTAAACTGATCTGATTTGAAAAACAGTGGCTAAAATTTTAAAGTTAAATAGATATGACAATTAGCAAATAGCGTTACAATTCTAAAAAAGGAGAACTAATAATCACATATTCAATGTATATTTAACAGTCCAGAAAACAATAACACAGAACGTCCATAGTTGCACCACGAAATTATAAAATAATTTATAGAAAATGTTTAGAAATGTGTTTGAATTACGATTTTTAACGTAATACATATGTTATTTTTACAGAACGTTCAGACGTCAACAAAGTCACGTAGTTATTAGACACTGAGTGCCTACATCACGCGTACTTGTCGATTGTCGAAAATCTGTAATTTGTTTTGCTT
>QKQZ01031917.1:0-13540 GCA_003595255.1 Solenopsis fugax | reverse complement strand
ATAACATATTAAAGGCTCGTCAAGATCGGAGGGGGACACCTCGAGTACATTCCTTGTTAGTTAAATAAGTAAAATTTTGAGCGCTTTTTGATGCAGTCACTTTTCTTTTTGTGCATCAATTATTTAAATTGACTACNGGGGACACCTCGAGTACATTCCTTGTTAGTTAAATAAGTAAAATTTTGAGCGCTTTTTGATGCAGTCACTTTTCTTTTTGTGCATCAATTATTTAAATTGACTACGGCTGTTTTTGAGGTGAGTTTCTTCCCCCTTTCTTATTTTTACTTTTTTCTGAAATGTTACTTAATTTATCACATTAGGGCTCTTTTTATTTCCATCCACAGTGCGAGCATGTACATATTTTTCGAGCCGAACAACTCGCAATGTCTGTCACTTCTTTACGAGGAAGCCCTCAACCTCATTATAGGAAAATTAATTTGTCAACTTTAACGTTTTTTGATATATTTGCGCTGAAGATGGCTCAAAATTAGAGCCGAAACGTTCGATTTTTTTGTTATTAAATACTTATGAAATCTATGTGATTGTCATAATTATTTGTTTCCTGTGTGCACCGTTTACCGCGCCTGACTCGTATTTGCCGCTTTTATATACCATTAAAACTAGATTCAATCATCAAAGTACACAAGGATAGTCTCCCTAAGTCATTACAGAAAAACGTTGTCTATAAGATTTTATGTAAAGATTGCGACGCATCGTACATGGGACAAACGGGTAGACAATTAAAAACTAGAATATCGGAACATAGAAGTCATATAAGAAGGAATACCATCATTAAATCCGTTATTACTGATCATAGAATAAACATGAGTCACGATTTTGATTGGGATAATATCTTAGTTTTGGATAGAGAACGCTTTTAAACGCTTGGTTTCAGAAATGCTGCATATTAAATGCCAAGACAATAGTCTTAATAGACAGGCAGACACGGAATATTTACACCATGCTTATACTTGTATCCTCCAAAGGTTTAATCGTTGACGAAAATATTTAGAAATTTGTTTCTTGACTGCTCGATATCACCACCTTCACTAGCTTCACATTAACGAAAGTCAAAGATCATTATTATTGTAACTGTGAGAACAAGACAAGACGTTAGGAGACAAACGCTCTCGTTTAACGTTATAAAATCTGTGAAATTTTAAATTAGGGTAAATTGAGATATTATGGCCATACGGAAAAGATGGCCATAGTCTGTAATTTCTTCAGTAGTGCATTTTTATAGTCATTCTGAAAGATAATCAATATTTACAGTAATTTATATGCGTAAACTATTCGAAATAATCTTATTCTGAATATCATACAATACTTTTACTTTTGACTATCTGCAAAGTTTTGCATGTGTCCTCTAAAAACTGCTATAACATTGAATAAATTACTGTTAAGCTACCATAATCAACGTTACGTATATAATAAACAACCTAAATTGTAACATGACTTATAATTTGTACTTTTATTTTCATTATTTATTTAAATACACTATGATCATCTTTTTCTTACAATTCGAGCGAGATGGCCCACTTTGTTTTTTCATACATTGTTTTTCTTTAAATTATAGAAATCGGTTTCTTTTCCTTACTTTTAAAAAAATTATAATTGTTATTATTGCAATATCAGATTTTAATTTTTATGTTACTATTGCAATATTATAATTATAACTAAGTTATATAGAATTATATATATATTTTTTTAAGATATATATACGTGTTTATACTAAATATATAAAATTATAAGTTTATTTATCACTTTAGAAAATGTTACATTCATTTTTAACATAAAATGTGTATAGCCAACTGTCCCATAATACTATGGCCATCTTTTCCTTAAAATTTTGATAAGATGGCCAATGCATATGTTACAATATTTTGATAATATTAGATTTCTAATAAGTGTTTTCTCTTTAAATTCAATAGTATTATTAATTTTAAAATTCAGTGAAGTGATATATCAAACATTATTAAAGAATAACAAAAATAAAGATGTGTTTTTCGCATTTTAAAAAACTATGGCCATTTTATCCGAGTTTACCTATGCGTCGGAATCACTAGCGAATTATAATTCTGTATTAACTGTAACTGCGATGCATCACTTCTTCTCCTCGTTTCACATGGTGAGTAAAGACAACGAATTTCTTTCTTGTGATCAACGTTATATTAATTTATCGTCATGCCTTAGAATACTAAGATCACTCGGTTGACCACCCGATTGTGACGGACACATATTCTTTTTGACTACGCCATGTGATGCAGAGGATGATTTGTCGACTGCCTACGTGTATTCAATTTTTGATGAAGATGGCCCGAACTTGGGTTGAAACGTTCTAATGGTTTTATTGTTTAATAAACATTGAGGAATTATAGACACGCACTAACAACCACGTTAACTCTCATTTGCACTTTTCTTTAAGTATTAAGTTTCGTGAGTCCTTGTGAGAACTTTTATTTACAAAAAAAATTCGGGTTGAGTAAAAACAAGGAGATTGAGTAAAAACAAGGAGCGAGTTAATAATCTGTACTGTGCGATAACATTCGCGGTTTTTAGATTGGAAAATGTGGAAGCATATAACGAGGTTGATGTTAGTGATTGATCGGTGTACTCTCTCTGGACTGTTTAGTGTAGTTACACGTGATAACAAATCTGTGAATGCCTGAACTCTGGTCTTGTTAATCTCTCTTTCATATAATCCTTCAAGTAGTTTAACTAACTCAGATAGTCCGTCTACAACACAACATTTTTGAAATGATGATGTGTTTAATGTAGAAATGTAGTGAATATCCAAGTGTAGAAATTTATGTTGCATTATTTTTTATCTAATAACTTTCTTATACAAACTTTAGGACATAAAATAGTGAGGGGCTCGAGATGAATTAACTAACTTCTAAAAGACATTAAAAATTTCGAATCGTTTGGAATGTTATTCAAACTTTTTTAAAATAATGAATATTTTAAAAATATATTTTTTCTTTCATTCTTAATGTGTAAAGATTTACATTATCATTTCAACCCACTGCATTATTTTATACCCAGTTATACATTATAGACAGTGTTTGCCGTTATATACTATATAAAGTTATCTACATAATCATAGAGATAATGAAAACAGCTTCATCTTATCTTTGTCTAAATTATCATATGATAATGAATACTATCTTCATCTTTATCTTGAATTAAAGAAGTATTAACTTTTTAAAATTATCTAAGATAATATGTACAATAATGAGAATAAAATATTGTCTTTAACTTTGATCTTCAAATTAGCATTTATCCTAGCAGGAGAATTTTTCAAAGTGATAACAGGATTACGTGTGAAATTTATTGCAAGTACTGAAAATTTATAATATACGTAACGTAAACTATAGATTTTTGCTGGCAGTATATTTCGGAACGCAGCCTAGATTTCACAGATCAGTAGTAGTGCAATATAAAAATTACTCCAAGACTATAAATTCGAAAACTTTTACAAGGAATTTTGTCAGTCATTATATTATATGAATTATATATCCTACTATTTTTTAACTTTGATTTTTATTTAAATATTGATTCAAATCTAAAGAAAAATATTTTTTGTCAAATTAAATTATTTAAACAACTTTTGTTTTCAAAGGGTAAAGATTTAGAGATAAAAATATGAAGATATTGTTTTCATATCCTAAATTTTTTTGCTCAATAACGATATTATCTAAATAAAAGAGTTATCTAGATAAAATTATATGTAATTCTATGTAATTTTATTTTTTATCTAAATAAAATTAAAATTAAATCATCTTTATCTTATCTAAGATGCATTTATATGTAATTTATCTTATTTGTATTTAGATAAATTTAAGTTATCTAAGCGCATGACTAATTATAAACAACAATTTTGACCTTAAAAATTTTAAGCGTCTTAGATGTTTAAGCGTTTCTAAAGAAAGAGTCCAAAATATTCAAAATTTTCCAAAATTTCAAGGCACTTAAATTTTCCAGTTAAATAATATTCGAAGCAATTTAAATCTTTATATGCCATTGAATTATTTCTGGATTTTCGGTAAAAGGACGCCCATTAGGGATAGAATTTTAATTGATGTTAAAGTGATATGATTGTGTGTGCTGCATTTTGCACATCGTCCTACATAGGCGGTAATGTTAGGTTTGAGTGCCGAATCGTATGACGATTAAGCCCTTCGGCAGGCGCACGTGTTCGCAAAGTGGAATTACTTGCGTTAAGTGTTGATAGCAGCATTAGTGACCACTCAGAGTAATATATTCAAATAGCGTAGTTACGTCGCGTATAAACTACGAGTATAACTCGGTAACGGATATCGTTCCCAACGCAGTAGTTAGCAAAGCGGACTGTCGCCAGTAGACATTAGATATTCATGTGCACGATTTTTGTAAATATTCAGTATTCAACACTCCCTCTCACAAAAGGCTCCCGGCCTTCCCACAAAACACCGTCTTTCGGTGGAAAAATCGTTGGAAAATCTCGATAAAGCTGCGCAAACTGTTTGTTTGCTTAGCTTTTCCGCAAAAAAGCTAAATAATATTATCCTGCGACATATTCCTACAAGGTTTTTGACACCATCGGATCGATACCTCAACTTTAAATTGACGCTCACGCTGACAAAGGCGTCAATTACGTTGTCCAGCGACGGAATATGAAAGAACACCCTTAGCGAACGTTTAAATAAACGGCTAACGTCTCATTAACGCGACGTCAATGTTTTCCTCGGACGTGTGTAAAACAGGCCTCGCAATAACGCGTGAACTAAGATAGGCCGCGGAATAATGCGACAATTAATTGCGGTCATTAATCGGGCCGTTACGTTGCCAGGAAGTGATAATAAAGTTAGACGTATTCCACACGCGACAAAAGTATGCTTATGAAGTTGTACGATTAGCACGCGTGTCTCCCCGAAACACGCAACGCCGCCTTGTTAACGTAAAACGGCTTCTTTATCCCGCCAGACAGCTCTTTCGTTCTGGTTTATGAGCACTTGCAAGCTCGCGGAAAGTGTTACTAAAGTTCCACCCGCCGTTTATTCCGCGCGAAACCCTCCCCTCCGTCTCTGCGTTTCCACGAGAAGTAGTTTAATTACATTTAAATTAACCAGCCGTCCAGAACAAAGGCTGCGATCCGACGACGTCCTTATTCCACCGCGAAAATCGTCACGTTCGTTGAAAGCGACAAAGTATAAATCGCGGTATGGTCGCTTTTATTATGCCATTCGCGCGCGCGGCTTAATAAATTCTCTCAATTACATCGGAATTGCTTCTGTGTTGTATTCGTGTTCAGTCGGAAGCACTTGGAAAAGTTGGCTGTTTATCTCCCACCTCGTAATTGACCGTAGTGAGGATTTCGACCGAGCCCTTTGTAAGAGAGCCGTGTTTTACACAATAACTGGCAACGTTAACGATCGCGGTCGCTCTTATCGCTCCGATCCATTAGAGCCATCAGCGGGACTCCACGAACCGTGTCTGGCTCGTTCTTTGCTCACCTTTGACTTTTACTTGGCTTCCGACTCTGTGAGTCGATTGAAGGTAGCCATCGCGAGTATCTTTCTGACATGGTTCGCTCTTTGACGATCGAGAATACGAATTCGCTTTATCGAAAGAAGCCATAAATAATTCATACTTGTCACTGTCCAAAGATTTCTTACAAAGTTTAAAGGATTGTGACGAAATTAGCCTATCCGTGATACAAAAGCGTAATTAAGTAGCTAACGAGAAATTTATCAATGTCAGTTAACCCAATCAATGGCGAGTCCACATGCAAAGAAAGGACTTGGTAATAGCTGCTTTCCTTTAAGGAAACACAGGGTGCTTTCGATTTAGCAATACACATTGACACAAGCGTCGTTCTATCTTTGTTATTCATTGAAAACCGAAAAAAAAAGATAGAACGATGCTTGTGTCGACTTGTGTCATTAAATGGAAAGCACCCACAGTCGACACTTTTGACACAAATCGACACACGTCACTTTCCATTTACAATTTGATACAAACTCAAGCGACACTCCTGTTCGCGGGGAGTGTTGCAGCGTGTTTTTGACCGATTGAACGCCAACCAGCTCTCAGTATTTTGTTTGAATATATACATTTGTATATAGTTTGAATATTGATCATGTTTAACAATAAAATACTTTGTAATAACTATTTATATTTTAAATCGTAAATAACTTTATTTTATATTAAAAGATTTATAACTTTTGTTTTTTTCTAAAAATAAATATTATAAGGTTAAATATTAAAAGTATGTACACACACTCCTGACGCACACTCTAAAATAGTACATATGTTTATTAAAAGTTTAAGATGTTTGCTTAAACATTGAGTAGTTGTTTAACCCTTTATTGTTGCACTTTTATTCTAGTGAATATAAATTTGTGAAACTTGTTATCTGGAAGTTTTTGGGGTTGCTAAATATGAATCCAGTGTGAAAAACATAAAATTCAAAATAACGGATTCAATAGTACATATGTTTATTAAAATTTAAAATGTTTGCTTAAACATTGAGTAGTTGTTTAACTCTTTATTGTTGCACTTTTTTTCTAGTGAATATAATTTTGTGAAACTTGTTATTTGGGAGTTTTTGAGGTCGCTAAGTACGAATCCAGTGTGAAAAATATAAAATGGCGATCTAACATGGCGGACGGAATTTTCAAAATTAACTAAATTTGCTTGAAACTTGTTACTCGAAAGTTTTGGAGGTTGCTGATTAGGAATCCAATGTCAAAAATACAAAATAAAAAATAGTGGATCCAATATGGCAGACGGAATTTTCAAAATCAACCGAATCGCTTGAAAATTTGAAAATTACGTTTAGCATATTGGTCCGCCATATTACATCTGGTATTTCAAATTTTGTATTTTTGATATTAGATTCATAATCAGCGACCTCAAAAACCCCTAGATAGTGATTTTGAAGTATAAGTTATTAGGCAAAATTTTATACAAACAAATTTAATCTTTAAATACGATAATTTTTCGATATTTATTTATTAATAATAAATTATTTATTTAAAAAAGATTCTAAAACTGGATTTATTAGTTAAAAGAAAGCTTTAGTAATCCAATAATACCAAACATGCTAAAGGAATACGTGAAACAATTGATTCATTGATAAAATAAACTTGGATGGTAGATGTAACTCCCAGAGCTACACAGCGTCGCAAAGGATTAATTGGAGTTTTGAAACATTATTAAAGATGGAAATTTAAACATAGAATTGTTTAAGAGATGCGACGTTTGATAGGCGTTCGAGAAGTGTTTTGTGTGATGTTTTCAGAATGTTACAAATGTTCAGGTGATGTTTTATTAAAATATCCTTTAAACGTTTGTAACATTCCGAAAACACCACACAACACTTCCTGCAAATTTTCCATATAAGACGGTTTTCACCAGGATTCTAATTATAATATTATCAGAATTTATTTCTAAATGAATTAATTTTTATACAGAACTAAAAACTGTCAAAGTACATCTCTCATTTAATTTTGTCTTCGACTCCAATTTGGAGACTCGTATCAAAGAATCATTTATTAGAATATCGATGAAAAGTTATAAAATTGTCACTATTAGGCTCCAATGAAATAAATCTTAACATGCAGAAGGATGCCAATAGAGAACCAAACACAGGATATTCGCGTGTACAATAATATATCTATATTCTTGCAATAAATTACATAAGTATAAACATTTTGGTATGCGATTTAGACCATCTTCAGTACAAACAAAATTGAGTTGCCATAATGTAAGATGATCGTAACAATTTGTCGGCTTTTTAATATGATTGAAATTATACAGCGTAGTGAAGCACCAGAATGGTTAAGTTATCACGCAAGTTGTTCGTAAGATAAAAATTCCAAGTGTTAATCATAATGTTGAGTATATTGTGACGCATGTACACAGATATTTTAAATATTTTCAGAATAATACGGAGTGTGATGTAAACTGTACAAATGATTGTCTTGTAAAAAATCGATGAAAAATATGCTATGCCTTATACTCTAATGTGTGATTTTTATTTACGAAAAATAGAACTTTTATACGCCTCGTCTGACTACAGTGCCACTCGCCAAAAATCTTCATGTTGTATAGATGCTTATTAATTGTTTATAAACAAAACGTTTGGAAGATTATTTTACTGCGCGTTGAAACAGTATCATCTATAAATCATAACCATCATGTTTTTTATAAACACTGCAACTATCAACAAAATTTTTCACAAACGATATAAACACAATTTCTCACTAAGAATTTTCGCCAGAACACAGTGCACATCACGTTTCATTTAATTGTAGCAAATTGTGCTCGAACGTGTTAATCTATATCGATTCGTATATCCTAAAAAGGAAGTAGCTATTATCAGCTAAATATCAGTAGTTAATTAAGATTTTTCTATCATTGCTATAAAGTTAGCTGTTAAAGGTAAAATGCATTTGTACGAGATACAAATTTATTAGCTGAAATGAAAAATGTACTTTAGCACGAGTAGCTAAGAAAGTGGTAGCTATATTCTTTTTACGCATATAAAACCGAGCATTCAATTCGCAATTGTATGCCGACAGACGGACGCGGTGAAGTATTTCTGTATTTCTTATGAGTAAAGAATCACACGAAATAAAATAAAAGGCGCAGCATTATGAAATATTCACTCTTGTCTTGCGACAAGGAAATTCTATTTTACGAAGATTCTTCGAAGTTGAGTCCCTAAAATTGGCCTCCAAGATGAAAGTAAATAGAATGTATTTTGAAAATACAATTTCGTTTATTTTTATTGAAGTATCTACAATAGTAAATGATAAGTATCTACAATATTTAAAAAAGATAAAAAAAGATAAAATGTATAGGAACTTGAAAATTTCTGCTTTTTGAGTAATTACGAATCAAATTTCAAAAATTTTAAATGGCAGATCTAATATGACTGCAATGCCATATAAGAGTAAATTAGTATAAATCTGAATAAATATAAATAAGATATAAAGGTTTTTCAGATTGTTAATTACAAATTTCGTGTCAGATTTGCAAAATTCAAAATAGCGAATTCAACATGGCCGTCATACAAAAGTAAAATCATCAAAATATATATACAATGTACTGAAAATATAAGTTTCATAGGTTTTATGGTTTATTACTTTGATGTCAGATTTGAAAAATTTGAAACAACTAAACCAATATGGATCCCATAAAAAGATGATTTTATGGAAAATTTATGAATACGCAAAAAAACATTTAAAAAAATTACATTTCCCAAAACAAAACTGCATTTTTCGATATTTTTAGAAAGATAAAAATCCAAGAATCAATTTAATGTTATTTCTCACAATTGCTAGAACATTTAGTTATGCCTTACAAATTTATGAAAATGGCTAAAACGCATCTTTTAGAAGGTTCAATCCTTTTTTTTTCTTGAAAACTTTACATGAGAGAATTTTCGAAATCATATTCGTATTGAGTGCGTTCTATTTACTAAAGAGAATGACCTTTCATGACAAAGATGCACAAAATTTGTTACATAGTGTAATTTTTATCTACATACAGTAGACCAGTATTTTTTTTATAAAAAATCTAGTGTTCGAAAAATTTTGGAAAAAATACATGTGTATTACATTTTTTGATATACCAAAATACTCAGTAAAATTTTCAGCCTTTTAAATACTTTTCAACACAGCACACTTTTTGTTTACAAAAAAATTCTTTTTAACTTTATTTCTTTATAAATAATTAGAAATGACTAATCAGATATAAAAACCATGAAAATATCTAAAATAAGTAATAACGTCAGAAAAATATGAAATCACAATTGGTTTCATTAAACTATAAACAGTATATCTTAACGAAAAAGAAAAAGGTAAAAACTCAGCAAACAAGGTAACGTTCCAATATCTTATTAACATTAAAGACGTCATTAAGACATTATTAAAACGTCACTTGACGTCATCTTGTTTGCTGGTAAGTATACTTCCCACCGCCCCATTAAAGGATTAAGGACACAATTTAGCTACCAAGGCTATGTTTTAGCTTCGTTGGCTATTTCCTTCTCTGCGTGTAGATTCGATCTGTCTACTTTTTAACAATTTTTTAATAGCACACCCCTCTCGCCTCGCATATCTCGGGCGATCGATCAGTCGGCTGCTCTCATTCGTATGCGATTTCGTGTGTGCAGTGTCCAGTCGATATCTACCAGCGTAAACAAATTTATCACTCGCTGCGGCAGATAGAAAATGGAAACAGAAAACCGCATGGAACAAGGAGCACGCGGCAGCGGATGGGACACTCCGACGACAGAATCGGGAAACTTCTGTTAGTCCAGTAGCGCACACAGACCTAGACTAACTCGATTATCGGACTACCTGATAACGCGACGCGACGCGACGCAGCCGATGGCGGGGGATGGTGGGATTGGTATCTACAAGAACGGAAAACCGGATGCTACACGTCTCGCCCTCCTCGATATGCACGTGCGAATGTACGCATACGCCCACACGTCCCGCAAACACAATACAACCCGGCAAACCCGTGCACGCTCGGCGAAGCGCCGCGCTGCCGCAAAGCCAACAATGCCGTTTCACTCATCGCCGTTTCGATGGCCGTCGGTGTCCGACTCGTCCGCGCGATATCCGTGCCCTCGGAGTCACACACAGGGGACCCTCGGTAAATTTCTAACAAAAGGGTTAAATGTCACTCAGAGTACGCGCCCGCTTCATCCAACGACGATTGAAACACTTCGCGATCGATAGCGCAGTATTCATCACTTTTGCGGTACGTGGAGCGTCGTACGGATCACCGCAGAGATTGAAAACGGACCAGGCAATAGCGCGAATAAACCTATTATATTTTAATCAGTGTGAATGGCTAGAACGAGCTCGAACCTACGAGATCGAGGAATACGTACCTCTTTCGTCTATTTCGTCTAGGGTAAAGTCGGTATTTACGCCGCGCTGGGATGTACGCCGCAGAAGTCAGGAAAAATAGAAGGAATAAAGATAGTTTGCTCACAACCACTCTGTTATGTGCCTTCATGCTATATTAGTATTATGTTGTGATTTCAGTTCCTTATTGTTAATATTAACGAAAATATANACGAAAATATCGTGAGTTGAATTGATTTTTTCATGTAGAAGTAGCGCGATCGTGTATTACGATCTACGTAAAATGATTACTGTAGGAAATGTAAAAGGCATAATGATTATTTCATGATATGTAAATGTAGAGTGATAGTAAAGGATGAAATACAAGCAAGATACAAGTGCATAACTCTTGTATTCTTTATTTAGTTTGATATCTTGTATGTCCTTGTTTAGGATATACGACATTTTCAGTAAGCGGGATTTATGCCGGAATACAGACGCTGCATGATTGGAAAGCAGCACTTGCCTCTATGTTGAGAACACAATGTGCACATATCTGCACTCTGTTGAGGTCTGTGCATATTAATTTCTTCAATATTGCATTATTATTACTGTATATAAATATATATACATATTTACTGTTCTTATTAAGTACAGCTCCTCAGATTTAAATTAAAATAATAATAGTAAAGGGCTATAGGAGCAAGCCGGGTCGTCGTGCTAATATAAACAGTGTTTCAAAACGAAATCATTTAATATTCTAAACAAAACAAATATTCAAAAGTTTCAACCGTAAATGCGGTCATCTTCAGTGATATTATTACTCATAAATATGAGTATATGATATAATTACTCATAAATAATTAATAATGTAGATTATTGTCGCTCGCATGAAACGCAGATTACGCCAGTTTATTGTAAGATGATGTGTTCTACTTGCATGCGTTATACATTTTCATGCAGAATTTGCCAAGAAACCCGTTCATTTGTGTCATACTCCGAAGTCTTAACAAAGTCTAGTAGGCGGCCAAATTATCTCCGTCCCTGTCAGTCATCCACGAGTCTTATTTATAATTTATATAGTGACTGCTGAGAGTAGTCAGGTCTACGACTGACAGACATCATCTCCGAGGAAGCGTGTGTATTGTTTGAAAGTCAAACCAGAAATGTTTGTGACCAGAAACACATTTCTGGTTTAGATAAATCGGCGTAATCTGCGTTTCATGCGAGCGACAATAATCCACATTATTAATTATTTATGAGTAATTCACTGAAGATGAGCGCATTTACCATCGAAACGTTTGAATATTTGTAATGTTTTGTTTAGAATATTAAATGATTTCGTTTTGAAACACTGTTTATATTAGCACGACGACCCGACTTGCTCCTATAGCCCTTTACTATTATTATTTTACTGTTCTTATTCCCTAATAAATTTTGTAAACACATTTTGTAAGTCATTATGTTTTTTTATATCATATTTGTAAATATTATTTGTAAATTATCGATGCGCCATATATCTTACACGTGAGTAGTCATAAATCCCACCACTTTTTTTACACAAAAATGCAAAAGTTTTTTTTAAGTTTCTTCTTCAAATATAAGAAGAGAAATATTTCATATTTAAAATTATTTTATAATACTGTCCGACAAAATTTGACTTTTTTTGACTGCGGCGAGGAAAATCAATATTTTTTAGTAAATTCGAGGATGCTGAATCCAAATCCGCCAGCGAAAAATGCCCATCACGTCAGGTTTTTGAGAAAAATTGGATAATATAGGCCAAAAACAGCGTTTTTGACATGTTTACCAGTTTTTTGTGGCCGAACTAAATTTTATTTCTCAATTTTATCAACGCCGCTTTAAAGTGCTATTCTTTACCTTTAAAATTCTTTTTTTGTTTTTACTGTACGATTTTTTTTCACCGAGTTACGGACGTTTTTCAAAACGTAAAATGACAAATCCAAACTTTTATGCTTATCCATTACAATTTATCAATTTTAGTTTAGGTTACATGTTATGTCCGCCATTTTGATTTCTGAAATTTTGAGTTCAGATTCGTAATCAGCTACCCCATAAACCATCGAGTACTGAGTCATCCGAATCAAGTCACTTTTAATTTCGGTCCGCCATTTTAAATCCGCCATTTTGAATTTCAAAATTGTGAGTTTGTCAGATTCGGTATCAGCGACCCCGAAAACCCTAGGATATCCATTTTCATACAAATCCATCTACTTTCCAGTTTCAATTCGTCAATTTGGATTCGTAAATACTAATAAATATGTTAAAAAACGTTGTTTTTTACCTATGTTACTCAATTTTTCTCAAAAACCTGACGTGATGGGTATTTTTTTCGTTGGCGGATTTGGATTCAGCGACCTTGAATTTACTAAAAAATACTGGTTTTCCTCGCCGCAGTTTTTCTTGTTGGATTGTGTAATATTAGGTCGGTGCAGATGAAATGGTCGTTTTTTAATTTAAATTTTAGACAAATTTAAAACTTGTTTTACTAATCAAAATAGTATCTATCTACTTTAATGCACTACTGTCAATGTAATACAAGTGCATCAATGCCGTTCTTAAAAAAAATTAAAATCGTCATCATTGACAGAGGATGCATGCCCACTAGGTAAATTATCGAGGTTTGTGTTTCCAGACTGAAACTTTTCAAACCAACGCCTTGTCGTTCT
>QKQZ01031910.1:0-19154 GCA_003595255.1 Solenopsis fugax | reverse complement strand
CGACGGACTCGCGCTCTCACGGCTCACGGATTCGATCGTCTCCTCGATGGTCTCCGGTCTCCGGTCGGCGAGAGATGAAATTTCCTTCTCGCGCACGTTTACGTATCATATCGGGCTGTAATCGACGAGCTAACTACCGGGGCTGTCTGTCCGTCCGTCCGTCGCGGCGAGATGGTGATATGAAGGATAATTTATTATTAAATGTTAGATACCGAAATTGTAGCTTTTAATATTTTATTGAAAGAAAGGGTATGGTAGAAATTTTGTTTGGACGATGTTATTCTGAGTTGCTGTATAATTTACATTTCTATATCAAGTGTCGATGAATTGAATAAGATGCGGTGAGATGTGGAGTTATAATTAATTAACTGAGTTAATTACGTAATTTTTTTTAATTCAGTTTATCACTGACAATGAGAGAAAAAATGCAATTACCATAATTTAACTATAATTCATAATTATTTCGGTCATTCAGTGCCAACTGCCAATTATATTTATAGTTGTTAATCATGCAAATTATAGCTATTAGTTATTATTACTACGTAAATAATAAACAAATGTTTAAAAATAGTTATATTTACCTATAATTGTGATTGCATTTACTATATAAATGTTTATTTTACTTTTATCATATTGATATTTTATTATATTAATATTTGAAATTATCATAATTTATTACGAAATTTTTTTCATAGTTAAAACTGTAAACATTATTAACATTATAACATAAAATAATAATTATAAAAATGGAGCTCCTACATTGAGAAAAAAATTTAGTTGCACAAAAAAAGATACCATTTATTCATGTCAACCATTAATATTTTTTAATCGAGAATTAACTAAACCAACTCAATGTTTAGTCGAACGTCGGATTAAATATTTTAGTTTTTCAACAAATTTTTTTTCTCGGTGCAACCATAATTATTTTACCGCGCAATTATTGTCACAAATACCAACTTTTCTCTCAGTGATTATAACTTGTAGCGTTTTGAGTATTAACGAGTTAAATTATTACTGTTTGATAACAACAAATTGTCCTGTGAAAAATCCATTTTTAATTTGAATGGACAAGTGATCCGACTGGAATTTTTAATATTGTATTAATTTTTATAATATTTTCAAAATTTCCCTTTACGCAAGAGAATATTCGTACACAAGAATCTTCAATATTCATTCGCTTCGCAGGGAAAATACGAGCATATATTGTAGGCATGGTAGAGCTGGTAGAATATTAGAAATCTCGTGCTGAACGGTCGTGGCACTTAGTCACTGAAATCGCGTTAACGGAAGGGAGATCCGTCTACGGATTCTTTTTGCCCGACGACGCGATACCTTCCAAAACTCACGTCTACAAGAGTATCGAAGTAGAAGACGGCGGAGGAAAGAGAAAGAGGCAGGGTTGAGTAAATGGAGTAAAAGGAGGCCGCGAGGCGCCTTAAAAATAGAGCTTCCGCCGGGTCAACGAACCGGAAGATATCTTATCGACCTAATACGCCCGTAAATCATCGTCGCGTGAACGCAGCCCATACCTTTTCAGATTCATGCCTGGTGCCTCTGCCGCGTCAGCTCCTAGTATCCGCCTCAGCCATTTTCTTTTTGCTCATCTCCAAGGTTTCATCCTGCCTTTTCCCTCGTCCACCTTCCGCGCTCTGCGCCTCTGCGCCCGGCCTCAGCTAGCGCTTCCTTCCTTCCGTCCTCGAGAAAAATCTTTCGGGCGCGCACGTCCTATTCTTGGAAACAAAATGGATATGATTGCGTGTGCGCGATCGCACGGACGCGTTTTGCTGTCTGCCGCCGGAAATGTCGCCTTTTTTCGTTTTCCCGCTACCTCGGCAGCTGCCGTGCGTAATCGCGACGCTTTGTCAAAAAATGGGGTGAGAGCGAGAGGAAGGCATCCCGTCACGCAAAGTTACTTTGTCTCCGTAAGGAAGACAACTATCCGCTGTAAAAGGAAGCTCCCAAAAAGATTGCTTTCTGAAGAAGCAGTTTATGATTCTTCTTTCCATTTTCCCCTACGCCCTGCGCGAAATCTCGTGGCTTATCTCGGTTATTTTTCTGGAGACTCTTGAAAGATTCTAATGACGATACATTACTTCTCAGTACGTGGATTTCGACCAAAACACCTTCTCTGATGGGAGTAACTTCCATCATTCAGTATTTGCCCGAGAGTCACGAGACAAACAAGCCATTAGTCTCGTCGTTACTTGACATATTTCATCATCGATCTCGAACGGTCCCACGAACGATGTAAGACAAACGACATAAAAGACGACGAGAGATGGCAGAAAATAACTTCCACCAGGGTATCGTTTGCAAAAGGAGTTCAAGCTCGAGCGTGTTCGCGAAAAACATGCTACTTTCCATGACATAACCCGATATAATAAGCTGAAAAGATGTAGAACCGTTCGAGCTACTAGATATAGAGACATGGCGAAGAGTCGCATAACGAGAACGGATGACGAATATCGTTTTGGCGTTCGCATTCGCTATTTGTTCCCCTGTATTCAACACGAATTCGCCTTATTGTTAGCTCGGGGGCGAACAGAAAATTTCGTATTCAGCTCGAGCGGTATCGCGATGCTTGTTATTTATTTCATTATATAAACAAATAAAGTGGATGCAACTCGAGTAATACGTTTCGAAGATTCTCGGTAGCCGCTGTTCTCGATTCACTCGACCAATATGCATGTATCAAGCACAAAGCATTACATGCCACCATTATCTCGCGCATGTACGACGTACGTATGACGTGTCGCCTTACACCGAGAAAATGAGTAAGTTTAACGACCGCACTAGACTCTTTTATAAAAACTGCAGGTAGGAACCGCGTCGCTCACTTTTACGAGGCGGACACTCACGTTTTCAACCCCTTGTCGCGTCTCTCAGCTTAGAAGCTTATCGTTTAAAGATAACTCGAATGTACGACGTGGCGTTTCTTTAAATTTTGTACAAGAATACTCGGTGTTAAATAATATTTTTTTAACTTGCTGCGCTTTTATTGAAATGGAGAATCTAAAGATATTTATATAGAATTACATAGTTGAGAGAAATTATAATATTTTGGAATAGTTCACGATTTATACATAATTTATACACAATTTTTGTTTTATTTATTCTGAATTGAAGAGGCATATACACTTAGGAGAAGTCTTAAATTTGCGAATTTTTTGTAATTTTTTGAAAAACGGAAAGAGATAGATAAGTTTATTCCATTGTAAAGATCATAATTTTCTCTATTTGACATATTTAAATTTTATTAAAAATGGTGTCGCTATTTAAATTATGTTTTCAAAATCAAAGTGTGATACACTTGACATCACATTGTATCTTGAAGACAGTTCGACCAATCATTCTAAACACTAGTGCCTGATGTAGAATTTTTTTACGATGCTTAGTTTTTTGTCGCAGCCAAAAGCAAGCAAAAATTTACAGTGAAAAACCGCTATGTCAACTTTGAGCAGCTGCCATTTTATTTAAACGTAATATTTCGAAAAACGTCAAGCACTAGGTTTATATTTCAACTTACAGTTTATATCATTTTGCTTTTTAATAAGTCCTGTGGGAGCAGCAGTGGTCATCATCACAGATTTTTGAAAAACTTGATTTAGGAAATCTTTAAGAATAGCGATGCCGTTTTATATTATTTTTTAGTAAAATTTAAATGTCAAATAGAGAAATGTATGATCTTTACAATGAAATGAACATGACTTCTTTGCCTCTCCGTTTTTCCGGAGAGGCAAAAAATTTACAAAGTTAAGTCTGGTTTTGGCCTGTCTAGATGTATACGGCCCCTTAATTACATTTTTATTCTCTAAGAGCGTGTACGTGCACGCAGACGGAAACGTATACTTATCTAACAATATTATTCGCACTCTCGACTTTAAAACATCGCTACTCGTCAGACTCGTCGAATTGGTCGTCGGGTAATCACGTCGTCACGAGAGGTTCTTCGATACTTTGCATAAAATCCGACTTGTCGAAAAAACGTGGTTTTCGTTTCTAGTGGATGATTCGCAGAGAGGATGTATCCTCCGATGAAAAGCTGGTCGACGTAGTTGCTCTTGCGCGCTCTTCGTCTCTGTCTTTCGCTCTTTGATTCCTTCCGTCCTCTCCCCCTTTTCTATCATCTCGTTCCCTTCCGCTATCTCTTCTCTCTGCTCGTTTCATGCTTTGTAAATATTACCTGCCACGAGACGTCTACCGAGTTTATGTTCGGCTTGGTTGCCGCGTAACCGAGAGAGCCGAACGAACGATACGCGGGGAGAGTTAGAAAAGGGTGGCTGCCGAGGGAAACGTAACTAGAAAGGGAGAAAGAGAGAGAATTGTAGTGCGCGCAGAGGGGTAGGGGGGCAGAGGCGAGGGGATAGAACGAGCACGAGGAGGTGGATGGAGTACGGGCAAACTCACTGAGTTTTTACCCCATTCTGAAGTCTGAGTGCCTCGCTCCGCTGACTCTCGAAACGGGTTGCGGAGGCAGAGAACCCCAACGCACCACCACACCACAGCGATTCCCTGGCTGCTGCCACCACCATCGTCCGCTTTCCTATCCTCTTTCTCCCTCCCCCCTCCTCCCGCCCCTTCTCACTCTCTCTCTCTCAGACTCCTGCTTGGCTGCCTGACTGCCTTCCACGTTCTTTACAACCTTATTCCATTCCCCTCTTAGACATGCCCTTACCAACCTTTCAGCCGAGCCCATCAACTTACGCGGGCTGCCGGGTCAGGGGCGGATCGCGACATGAGATTTTGGATAAGACCGCCGCCTTTTCGGATTTTCTTCTCTGGCCATATTGTGTTGCCTCGTTTCTATCAAGCCTTACGAGCTCTCTTGTTAGCGCGCAAAGTCATTCGCGCGGAAATGACGATGGTTAAACGTAGGAAGGATAACGTGATTTACCAAAGAGACTCGCGTTTTCGACGTAAATTCACGTGTTCTATGTACATAACTTTTTCTCGCAAGCTCTTCTCTTTTCTTAGCTGATCGTTCATGCGAAGAAATAACTTTTTTTTAAACTACAAAATTTCTCTAACAGCGAATTACATTAAATTATTCGCGCGATGTTAAAGAATTAATCGTGAAAATGTGGATATAATATGAAGAAAGCATGTTCAGTTTTTATCTTTTTATTTACTTAGCAGAAAAATGATTAAAAGCGCATAGTAAATTTGCATAATTTAACATACGTGATCGCGTACCTCCGGCCGGCGTTTTCTCACGGCATCGAATATTCCGCCATTGTTCATCCCTTGTGTTCCATTATTATGTGCAATTGTTATTAAATTTCTAACAAATTAACGAAAGATATTTGTTACTCACTTTATTAACTCGTGTAAATTCAGTATGCGGATACGCGCAGTAAATGTAACGCGTGTTTACCCACAAACATCCGTTAAATAGATCATTAAGTGTACAGAGAGAGCGAGGGAGATAGAGAAATAGGGGTATAAAATTATACGCATGTCCGCGCATACATTTATGAGAGCACTCTAATTAGAAGCGTCGAACGTTGTTCAAAATGTGGCAAGCTGTACCGAGTTGTGCCGTTTCGGTTCTTATCGGCAGATATACGTATATCAAAGCGAATTGTAACACTCTCTCGTGCGGCCGCGGCGCCATTAGCATTTGCGTTACGTTCTTATGGCCTCCGGAACCGTGGTATATGGACAGAGAGAGAGTGGAACTTATCGTTACGTGTTGCAGTGGTAAACCAACGTTACGATCCGGAAGTGCAAAATCCCAGCGGCTTCCTCGGCAACAACGTGCTCATGCGCTGCAACGTACCCAGTTTTGTACGCGACCACGTCACGGTCACGTCTTGGCTTCAAGAACCAGTCTTCAATATTTATCCCTCAACAATGGGCGGTAAGTAATTAAATTAAAAAAAAAAAAAAAAGAGAAAGAAAGAAGAAACGTTACAAATCGATATGTTTATATCGCTTTTCAATGCAAATGAGCGAGCGCGTAATTACTCTAGAATGGAATATAGAATATAGAATCATTCTATTTAGCATGAAATAGGAGGAATCGAATTATTCTAAAATTACAGTTACCTTTTACCGTGCGCGAATATTGGGTATTGTCGTAAATTAATTATATCGCTGGAAAACAGGAGTTATATTGCATGACGTCATCTACGTGCGCGCATGTATAAACACGTAATTTCCTTCCGATCAATTTAGATTTCCATGATGATAGAAACGTAATTCAAACCTCCTACTCTCCCCGCGACACGCGCGTGTTGTTGTAGATGGCAAATATCATATGCTGCCGACCGGCGAGTTGATGATAATCAATATTACGCGAAGCGACGCGCAGATGACGTATCGGTGCAGGACGCATCACCGGTTAACTCAGGATACCGTCGTCAGCAGCAATGTAGGGCGGCTGCAACTGACTGGTGAGTACGTCATAGATTTTTCTTCTTGTACACCCGGGGTGCTCACTTGCATCGCGTTGCTTTGTAAGGGCGAATTTCCTTGGCCAATTTGTAATCGGGGGTTTTTTCGTAGTTAAAATATATATCATAGTATTATTTATAATTGTAAAGTTCTATAAAATGCAAACAAGCCCGAAAAGTTATATATATTTTTTTTCATATGATAAAAAATACTTCTCATCTTCAAATCGTTCAGTGTATAAATATAATAAATTTTCTTCTGATTTATTTGGACATATAATAAGTATAAGAATAAAATTATAAGCTTTAATTAATATTTTAAGGATCCATTTAAAAGAAAAAAATAAAAGAACATCTTGACTTGCTTGGTTCTTGTGGAAATTTTATATTTACCTCTTATTTATTTCATAATATTTTACATTAACGTTTTTTTATAATATTAATAATGATAAAAGATGACGAAGGAAATGTTATTTAAAATTTAAAGCAATATTTTTTCACTTTTTATTTACATAATTTTACAAATTGCTCTTAACGAAAACATCCTTTTGTATTTCTCTTTGTACAAATAATAAGTATACGAAAAGAGAGAGAGAGAGATATTTAGACTTGAGGATTAATATTTTGATAAATCTATTTAAAAAAAAAAAATAAAAAAATCTCTGAACTTGTTTGGAATTTTTGACAGAAATTTCATATATTTAGTAACTATTTATTATTATATTTTTCTGTTTTCTGTTTGAGTCTTGTCGGAGCAAAATTGTTCCCGATGTGACGCTATTGATAAAGAATAATTTGTGCCTTAATACAGATTTTTTTTTTTAAATGGACTTATTTAATTTTTGTAAAAAACTTTTTAATTAAATTACATCAAATTGTGATTTATATGTCTAAACAGCAATAATTTCAATATTGAGAATTATATTTGTTTATAATTAAAAATCAGTTTAATTGATTCGTGAGCGTAAAATTTAAAATGAAAATTTTATTAAAGCGAGGTTTGTCGAAAAAAAATTAATAAATTTTAATTAAATAGAAAGTACGTTTTGTTATCCATTATTTTCTCCACCGAAGCTTATTTCGCGAGAAACTCTTTATTTTCTATCGCTAATTACTCTGAAAACAGAGATAGTTTTTCACAGTTTTCTTGAGGAAAAAAATTGGTTCTGAATTACTCAATGAAATTGTTAAAACGTTAAAACGTCTAAATATACTCATTAACGAGGATAGTACTACAGATACAATCTCATTATCCTTATTATGTAACCATCAGGATTAATTAGGCGGGCCGAGGTACATGGGATCGATTCCGTTCGTGTCGTAACTATCATAGTTTCAAACAGAAAGATGAATTTATTTCGACAATTATTAAATTTTTCGAAAACGTAAACAGAGCCGGAGCCTTGGATATCCGTTGCGCTTGTCGAACAGTAAATTCCCGTTCCGCCTCGAGCTTGAACGTATAGCGGACGTATGGCGGAGTTTAATTAAATGTTTACTTTACCTGCACCCGATTCGATCGATACCGCGGCAATTATATTTCCCATTTTTTTCATTTGGAATGAAAGCAACCAAAGAAAAGCGGTGAAAAGGGAAAATTTGTCCCACAAATCGGGAACTCGATACACCCGCGTTATTGAAATTTTTAATAAAAGTAAAGTTTCGTGGCTCGCGAAAACACGCGGTTATATACACGAATATTTTATTTCTATTATACGTAAATATAATTGCCGACGTGAGCCGCCGTTTAATTAATATACGATCAAAAAAGATCGTCAAGAATCAGGGCATCATCAAACAAAGTAGATAATTAATTCGAGGAAGCATCGCCCTCGTTTTTACGCTCTCGCAATTTGTTCCCCTATCGTGTCGAGCACATTAACTCGGATCTTATCTCGCGATGGCGGGCTGGTCGCTGGGGATGAAAGAAGAAGATAAAAACATTGCGTTTAACGGCCGGCGTGAGACCCATCCGAGCGACTTCTTCGACAGCGCGGTCGATGTTTAATTAGATAACGGTTAAAGAAGCGATGACAGTATGGCGTTGTGTAAATTACGGGGAAACTGAATAAATGAGGGTAAGAGAGAATAAGACAGAGCGAAGGAAGTTACCCCGAGCGGTCTCGCTAATGACGTTTCTCTTCTTCGTAGGATGTCACATCGCGCGTTCAAAATTAAGTGGAACTTTAATCGCATCCGCACGAACGCGAAGGGAAAAGCAAACCCATTGTGCTTACCTTTCCCATCTCGATACCATTGCGACGGCTCTGTCCCCGATCTGGGTAACATCGATTCTTCTGGGAATATTACAAATACATTATCCGTCTGTTGTTCTTATTTATTTGTACGCGATTGAAATTGATGTCTCGTGTATCATCCGGAAGAACTGAAATAATATTTATAATGGAATATTGATCGTCGTGCTCTTTTAACGGAATATTCTCATTGTGAAGTCTCCTCGTCGTCTTCATAGACGGTATTCTAGATTTTCAAAAGAAGAAGAGAAGGGAGAGAGCGAGCGAGAGAGAGAGAGAGAGAGAGAGAGAGTTGGGAAACTTTAAAACTAGGAGAATCTCTCGTGATATCGCAAATTTCGGAGGACGTGCGACTTATTTAAAGTTTCTCGTAGTAGGTTCGAACACAGAGCCGCCGTGATTTTATACGTTCTCTTACTTCCTGCCCTTATACCTCGAAGCAAAATTCACCACGTTGCATTCGTAAAATCGTCTCGACAGACGCGCTCTCGGAATAATAATGCCAATTAATTAATACGATTATTGTGAATTTCGGCAAACTTCATCATACATCGATTTAATAAACTCGTGTGTTGTTGAAAGAGTTCTTCGATTGGAAATTAGCTCGGGCAATATGACGCGATTTAATCAGGTACGACGTGTTTCGAATCCATAATCAGCACGGCCCGTTTTGGTATATTTCTAATCACACAAATATTTCCAACAAACATCAATTAATTATCGGCGTAATTCGCTCGTGGGTTAATTACCTCGTGTATCATTCGACGGCTTGCCGAATAAACGATATTCGCTGAAAGCCTAGCAGCGATATACAGGGACGGGATAAATATTTGTTCAAAGCGACTCGCGAACGCAGAACGAAGGGAACGAATAAAACTGACCTAAAAAAAAATACGTTATAGCAATCGCTAATTCGGACCTGCCCGGATGTCCTTCGACATTTTCGAATTTTATAACTCAAACAATGTAACATCAATTGTAATATCAATTTGCGCCACGTCAATATAATTATTTATGAAATAATATCGTATTACGTGATAATAACAATGAAATAATTTAAATTGCAGCATGTCATCGGTAATGATAATCGAACGGCGCTTTATAATTCGACATTATCCTTGAGTAGAACGGACAGGGAGGGACGAACGCGGGGAGAGGAGCGAATAACCGTTTGTGTGCCGCCGCATAATCAGGCAAGAAAAACCGATCCGACGTGCCCGAGCAAGAATATCTCGGCGGACGTTAAAAAATTCACGGGTTTCAATTTTCCAGAAACGTACGCGTTCGCGCTCGTGCACTCGTAATAAAGCCGGCATGCCGACCCCGCCGGGGGCCGGGCCCCGTCGCGCCGGATATCTTCCGCCGTAAGATAGAAATTTATGCTAAGCGCACTTAGGTAGTTAATAACTTAATAATGAAGTTCGGGAGAAATTTGATCGTTTGCATATTTCGACGCGCGCCTTCGGACCTCGTCTGTATATACCCTCTAAATTAACCAAAATCTCGATGTACAGTAGTTTTCCCGTAGTAATGAGGAAACTTTTTGGCGCGCATTATCCGCGAGCGTGTAAATCCCAGCAGGAGACCGCGCCGAAAATTTAGAGAGCCGGCGTATAAAGTTAATGTTTATCGCGCAATTTCGGGAAACATAATAATGCACAATTGCGAAACAATCAATAAAGCTGTAATAATAATACACAGAAACAACAATTTTTAAGTACATAAAAATTTAGCGTACGAATATAGAAATTTATCTGTATGCTGAATTATTTTCAGATCTGTATTTCAAGTATGCTAAATTTACATAAATTTAGCATACTTGGAATACATATCTGAAAATAATATTGATGGACCATTAAAATAATTATGTAGGACGTTTATGAGGTATGATGAGCAATTCAATAAGTATTGACACTCTAGCCACCATCTTTAGAGTCTTATATAATTATTTGGTGGTTTTAACAAAATTATTTTTTCAGATCATATACAGATCATATATATATATATATATGTATATACATACTCGTAATAGATCGTAAGAGATCTGAAAATAATTTTATTTCCTTTCTAATTCGGCACATACATGAAGCAGTATCGTGGAGTTAACGTCGTACATTCGTTGGATTAATTATAGATTTCGACATATGATTTTTTTTATAAACGTTTGCTCTTGTGAAAAGACGTTATCGAATTTTAGAATTTCTTGGAAAGAATAGAATTAAATTTATATTTTTGTTAAAGTCTGCTTGAATTTTTAATTGTTCTGAAAATCTGTCTTCTGTGATTATTTAGATTAATAAATTCTTTCTTGTAAATTAATGAACCATACACAGAAAAAATACACGTTTTTACTAAAATTTTGAAAATCAGCTAGATACAGATCTGTGAAAATAATTTTGTTGGACGATGAAAATAATTATGAATAATGTTCAAGCATGACGAACAATGCTGCAAAAAGTTTGGCATTCTAGCAACTAGCTTGAGTGTCCTACATTATCTTGATATTTGAATGAAATTATTTTTAGATCTGTATCTAGCTAAGTAGCTAAATTTTTAAATACTTGAACAAAAGCGCTTTCCGTTGTTTCCGCGTAATTTTTCGAAATCGCACTGATCACAATGATAAGTATAACGTTAATTAATTAACACTGGCACGCACTGTTATTATTTGCTTTGACGTTTGCTATTAATTTTAATCATATTGTGAAATGAAGCGCGACGCAGCGCACACGTTTACCGTATAAACGTATTCCCACGTAAACGATAGATGTTTTTGTCGCGACGTACAAGAGGTATGTATGAACGCTCCCGGCGAGTATTCGCCGCCGTAATCCAGCGCATTAATTCCCCGTTAAATGTAACAGCACGTATGTGCGACGCTGTCCACACATCATTTGATCGCGAAATAACACACGTGCCGAAGAGGAGGGCACTTGAGTATCTATGGACGAATCAATAAACCACGCTGCATTTCTACCACAGATATGCGCCAGGGGTAGATTGAGTGGCTCGATTTTAACATAGCCACGCGAAATAAAAATACCTACATTCGTAATTGAACAAATGGAATAATTGTAGCGCGGCCGTAATACGGTCACGTCCTATTTGACGTGTCATTAGCCGACGTATCTTCATTTTTGCTGCGAGCGCGTAGCCCGATATACCGGATAACGCTTTAATTAATTATGAATTTTCATCCCGTGTAAGAAAATCTGAAATTTCGTGCGGGGCGAAATTACTGTAGTCGAAAGTATGCCGGGCGCGAATTAGGAACGCGAGCGATTTACGCGGCAATACCGGTTTTGGCAGCGTGCACTAGCGAGAAATACTGTAACCGTATGCAAAAACTTGATTAACGAATACGATTTAATTTTTATTTTTTAAATTATGTTACTTTTGTGATTTCATTTCGAATAGAGGGGCAATCGCATTCGTATGCATGTTGCATACGAATTTCTTTTAGACGTACCATTTTAATATATCTCCGCGCAGACTGATGCAATTTCGTAAAAAAAAAATAAATAAATAAATAAAAAAGATCGGAGAAATTTTGTTAATGCGCGACGTTAGCGAGTCTCGCTTGCGCAAGAGTTCGCTGGACGTTGCGCGTTCGAGCGGAACGTAATTTTTCCGACGTTTTTGATAGCGCGTGACGTAATTTCAAATTCTCGCCAAAGCACGGAGATATATCGTCGTTATCTAACGTGGTTCCGCTTCATAGTGCGCCATGTCGTAAGACGTGGCGTTATCTGCGACCATAACTCCCCATTAAACGTCGCGCTGGATGCGTGCGCGGAGTCCTGCCCATTTTTTTTCCTTTTCGCTTGTCCCTCCGCCCCCTGCGCTCCGTCGCACCCCGTCTCGCCCCGTCCGAGGTTTCCTTCCCTCCCCGCGGACAGTAACGATTTATGAACATATTTTCCGCGTATCACACGGCAAACTTGCCCGGAATCGATCCCCCGAACGCGAGCGGCGGAGACCCAATGGCGTCCCGCGATTTAATCTTCGATTTTACGCTATAATTGAATCTGCGCGCTCTGCGCGCTTGTTCTTCTTTTATTTTCAGAAATTCGGGGCTCCATGCCGCCTATAATAAATGAGAAGCTGATATACATGTCAGCTCGATTAAAGGACACCGTCGTGATCCCCTGCGTGGCCTACGCCAATCCTACCCCGACTAACAGGTAAGCGTTTATCTTTTTTCGACATAATTCAGGTGTACTTATTAATGTATTACTGCAGACTGATAAATTATTTATTTATTAATATCGCTTATGAATATTATAGATCAATAAATAATGTTTAATTCTCAATTAAATTTATATTATTAACGAAGCGTATTTGTACAGCGGGGTCTTTCGCGTATGCGGTACGTTTCCCGGATCTCCAGGTCGCGTACTGAAACTTCATCCGACCTGATATACGTATACGCGACCTGGTTCTATCCGTAGCCGTGGTATTACCAATTTCGTAATTCCGCCCATAATTAGATTTTAAATAGCATTTTTCTCTCGGAGGGCCTCCTCGCTCGCATCTCGTTCCTCTTCTCTTACATCCCTCTCTCGAAGGGGGAGAGAGAGGGGGGTTCGCGTTACGCTCAGATACGCAATTAAACGGTAAGCAGGCATTTACCTTCTGCCCCGGCGATGCTGCTAAGTAATCTGCATGCAAAGTATGGTACGTTGCGCTTGAATTAAAGGCGATGTTTGAAGATTAGCAGGTAGCACTTCGCGAACGTCACACACGTCGCGAATGCGAGATAGCGGTCACGAAATCCATATATGCATGTGTACCGCGCGACAGCCCCGTGCGAATGGCAGTTAATAATGAAGAGCGACCGCGGACGTACACGATAAATATTGACGATCCGATATTAGAACGAGACTGGCGAGACACACAGACGGTGGGATTTCAGTCGCGCTTCCGATTTCGTTGTACTAGAATCTTAAGTATGAGGATCTATCGAGCGGGGGTGAGTGAAGGGGTGAGTCCGTTTCGCGTTCCCTTCGAAAGCAACCGTCTCATGTTCCCTTAACGTTGGATCCGCCAAACAGGAAATGGCTGTATAACTTCTCCTCACGAAAAGTTTCGTTAACCCATTGAGGTCACACTCCCAAATAATAACATAACGGTCACATGGGGTCCACTGGACCCCCTGCACAAAATCAATCGCCATTTGCCAGCTTTTTGATATTTCGTCGCAAAAATTTTACTGGACATACCTTGAGGTCTGTTCTTTATCATCCAAATTTTTTTTTTTTAATTAGAATTTAACATGAAAAAATTCATATAAAAAAGCTGCAAAATTTGACTTTTTTTTACAAAAATATTCATAAAATTTTTAATTTTTGAGATAATTCAATAAAAATTTAGGGGTGTATTTTCAACATAGTATACTTTCAGAAAAAATCAGTTTCACAGAAGGTTTTGAAAAAAGTACATTTATTTTGAAGTTTGAAGTGCTCAATTTTAACAAAAATCAAAGAGATGAGTTATAAGACGCAAAACAGGGTAAATACATTTTTTTTCTTAAAAAAATATTGAATTTTATTTATAAAAGTTAGCGTGGGCTCTTTCGGACCCCTGGTGACCGTAACGGGTTAATACCGTTTTTCGAAAGTGGAATTAAAGGCGGCGGAGACTGTGCAGTTAATTGGATAGAAATTTGTATAAAAGGCTTTATTCCTTTGTTAGGATCGAACTCGGCGGAAAATAAGGATGAAACTCACTATCTAAAATAATACGTGTCACGGAATCAGAGGCTCTCGCGCGCGCACGCGTTTCAACAATGTTTCGTGCTATACGTATTTTGCGAGAGCATTGCCCGACGCCCGACAGCCGATGAGGAAATTGGAATCTTTGTGCAAACAGACGAGCCGGCGCAGCGCGGACGATGCTCATTCGCTACTAGACGCGGCGTGCGCCGCGCCCGTGTCTCTATTTTCCTTATATTAATGCTAATTTTAAACATAGATCCGCGGACGGAATATCTCGCGCGATATGAGCTCTCGCACGCGCGAACTCCGCCCACGGAGTTCATCGACATCGCGGACTTCTGCGGAGGTAGGTAGGACCCACGGTGAGGGAAAGGTGAACCGAGAGGTGAACGAGAAAACAGTTACGGAACGAGGATTTTCTTCTTCTCCGCCGACCCCGGGTATTAAATATTACGTTAACTCTCACGAGATACCATCCCTTTTCCGCTCGCGCGTACCCGCTCGCGGATGTATTACGTTTATCCCGCGAGGAACGAGGGAAGAACGGTAAAGGGGATAGCAAAACGCGCGCGTTTACGTCGAAACGTAGCAGCGGCGCCGGCGGTTCAGGTCGATGCAACGCACCATGCACCATGGAGAAGCGACGAGAGTCCCTAACTTGTTGCGTGGTGGGGGGAAACGTGTTATTACAGCGGATTACGCGATTAGCAACTAGTTTGGTCCCATCATTGATGCCGCGAGCACACCGTGCAGAGGATCGGTGGGAGGGCGCCGTAATCAAACTCCGCGTCGAATAGAAACGTGCACGGTTGTCGCTGCGTGTTGTGCGGCGAGACGACGCGTTTAAATAATTACGGACCGTAACCAGAGCGCGAGCGCGAGAGCTTAGGAATCGTCTTAAGAGTCGCGGGGTGCGCTGCCTTCTCTCGCTTCTCAGCGGCTTTTGAGGGTAAACTCTTCGCTCCTCTCTCTCTCTCCCCCTCGCTCGAATCGCATGCGCGCCGAAAATGTAAAATGAAAATTTCAAACGTCGCTGGCAGAGCATATCGACGGAACTTTGATCGTAAAATTTGTAGAATCGATGCGGATAGAGCGACGTGAACTCAGGTTCGTGTGTACGTACACGCGCACGCGTGCGCGCGTGCAACGCGTATAGAGCCGCCAATCTACGCGGGCGCGACGATAGTAGCCGGGGGGATGAACGAAGATAGTCGGAAGATATATAGACGTCGGGAGAGCTGTATGGGTAGCGCAAACAAACCGACCGCTGATTACAGAGACTGCTTCTGACAGCCCATCAAATATTCCGCATTTACGTATACGTCGACGTCACTGAGTATTCCATGCTTGTGTTCATCAACCGCTCGTACCCTCTCACCCTCTTACCGGTCCTCCTCCGACCGTCCTCTTCTTCCACGTCGGCTTCCTCTTCCCCCTCCTGCTCTTCTAGTCGTCTCTTCCGCGGGTTGATTTAGTCGACGGAAGAGAGCCGGGAGCGAGGGAGGAAAGCTAGAGAAACTGGAGATAGGGATAAGGGATATAGAAAGGGAAGGAGGAAGAGGGACGAAAGGAAGATAGATAGAGAGAGAGAGAGAGAGATGGAAAGAGATGGAGAAGAAGAAGAGAAAGCTGAACAGGTGGAGAGGACAAGAGGAGGAGGAGGATGGAGAAGACGATGACGGAGAGAGTAAGAGAGTTTGAGGGTTCGTCGCGGAGGCTTCCATCTCTCCGGGTTCCCTCGCACTCGGGCATCCCCGTATCCCATCTCCTACCCTCGCCAATTTCCCTCCGTAAATTTGATTATCTATAGGTATACTCCTCATCCCTATGGCTCCACTTCTGCCTCGCTGCCGGCGCGGCCGCCATCTCCGCTTCGGCCTTCTCCTCATCATCCTCCTTCTCGTCGTCACCGTCGTCGTCGTCGTCGTCGTCGTCGTCGTTGGTGTTCTACGTTTCCTCCCGGATGCGGAGTAAGCAAGACCCGGGACCACTACGCTTTAGCGGATTTCTAAACCACGTGGGGCCGATCATTGCGTAAAAGCGAATGAGCGAGCGCGCCAGAGGGGATGAAAGAGAGAGAGAGAGGAATTATTCTGCGCGCAGGAGAGGGACGATGCCAGGGCTAATGGCGCGTTACGAGCAATCGCGGAAAGATGAACTGGCTCCATTCGGTCTCGATAAACTTCCCGTAGGGCGATAAGGGATCTCGAATTGGAATCTAGATTTAGATATTGACGCTATTCAGATAGCGCTCTTCGATTTGTATAATCGAATTTAATTAGATTAATTTATACGAAATCTTGAAAAGTGGTTTCACATGTTAATCGAATTAGGCAAAGATGCTATTTAGTCGACATAAAATAATCATTAAAGAGACATTTATCTTTCACATTTTTTTTAAATTTGTTTAATTCAGTTGCGGTAGATTCAATTAGAATATTCTTTCAGATTTCAGCCCTCTTTACACAATGTTTACAATGTTTTACATTATTAAAGAAACAACATATTTTTAACAGATTTAATTAGAGCGCGGGACGCATATGTTTGAAATATATTCGCGTTATATTAAAAATTCATGTCAATCCGGTTATACAAATACATATGCAAGTTCGTTAAATGGTCGACGCGAGCAGATTCGGATTGCAAAAATGGCGGCGGCTTGAAATTTTCATTAGCGACTTCGTTATGGCACCGACGTCGTCGTATCGACGGGATTGATAAGATGATAGGGGCGGGAGGGGCACATCCCCCGTCGAGATTTATATACTTCCCGTCGCGTCGGGAGCGCGCGAGCCTCCCTACATAAAATCCATCTCTTGCGTATAAGCTCAATAATATACATGACATGCAAATAAGGATAATGCCAATAAGTCACTTTAATATCGCTTTAATGCCGCGAATTAATTGCAAAAGATAGACTCTATTTTCCCTGGATTGACACGTTCTTGCGCGGATGTCGGTGCGCATTTCGCGTCGTGCTGACCACCGATAAGGTCAAAGGTCGCGCGTGCTCGCCAAGGATCGATTGGATTATCCTGTTTGCCGAGGCTGGCTTAAATCGAGACAGCCGGGCACCCTCGAATTTTCAATTAAGACGAACACCGTGAGCCGGTGAAGTTATGCGTGATCTCGTTTCGTGAAATTCGCGTGGGGATCGATTCACGACGGAGTTGCGCTATACTCGCATAGTTATGCAATAGCGTTAGCTATCCTTTAGCGCTTTATCCTTTCGAACGTTGGAGCGAGAGAAAGCCATTTGAATTCAAATCGGTCGCGATTCGTAAAAACTTCCCCCTCCCCCCCCCTCGCCGTTAGTGCTTTAACGCGGCCGCCTGAATAATCGCGCCGACGAATATCATTAAAATGCATGCTCTTGAAAAGTGAGCGTTTTGAAAGCGTGCCAGGATGTATCTCGCCGCGTCGTAACACACGTGTACACAAGCAGAAATACAGTAGGGAATGTAGCCGCGCGCGCGGCATGGGCGCGGTATACAATAGCGGGGGAAATGCATTCGGTCTTTGCCGATGGAACAATAGTTATTTTGTGGTGAGCGCGTGTGCGGCGGGGAGATACGATTTCGGATGGGCATCGGCGCGCATACGTACATGAACGAACGCGTAACGCAACGTTTTCGAGAGATCCCGTCGGTTAGGTAACTATAATAATAACATCGTCGCTTTGACGAGCGCGGGAAATGGTAATTTGCATACGCATTCTGTCGAGAACGCGCTCGCGAGAATGCGAGACGACGCGAATGCCGGTGCTTTCTGCGAGTGTTCTACTATGCTGCCTACGTCGTCGGTGCTTTTCACTCGGTGCCGGCGCGGCCGAGTGCAGTAATGACGGCCCTTGGAAATGCAATTGAATCGAATTGAAGTGTGCGCTAAACGATGACGAAGAATCCCGTGTTTCTCTCTTCTTGCGCAGATGGTACTACAACAGAAATCAGAGGGAGGAGCCGATCGAGGAGTCGTCGGGCCATTACGTCGTGCGTGACGGCTCCTTGATCATCCAGAGCGTCGAGGAGAACGATGCCGGCTCTTACATGTGCACCGCCAGCAATTCCGAAGGCAGCGAAACTTTGGAGATCAGATTAACAGTGTCTGCGCCGCTGAGCGTTCACGTGCAACCGACGATACAGACGGTCGATCTGGGAAAATCCGCCTATCTGGTAATCAATCATTATCGACACCGATCTATCCGAAAATAAATGGAGGACTTGTCACCACGAATAATCACGTAGAAGCGAATTGCACGGACTAAGGAAAGAATGATATTTCGAGGAATTTCTCTCTAATACCGCGAAGAGAAAGATAAATAAATTAATAGCGTGCCGAATATTCGAGAACTCTATTTCAAACATTTTACACGATCAATAACTTGCATCAGATGGATTGGAGGGTAAAATTCCATTTATCCTTTAACGCGCGCCATCTATTTTATAATATACAGGGTGTTTGTTTATAAATGTCCGAGCAGATATCTCGTAACTGATTGAAGTTACAAGAAAGTTTAATAACAGAAATTTACATGGCTCTTAGTCGGCTACAAAATGCATGTAAAACAATTTTTTTTTACTCGTGATCTTTTCGATGAAGGTCAACGTAGGTTTTTTAAATGGATACCTATAATTTTTTTTGCACATTTACGTAGTAGAGGTAATTTGCAATCAAAATGATATTCGGAAAAAAATTGCTACTACGCACCGTTTACGAGATAATCGGTATTAAAGTAGTTGGTTCCGTATTAAAATTTGAAAAACAAGATTCGTCAGACTACATAATAT
>QKQZ01031892.1:0-20015 GCA_003595255.1 Solenopsis fugax | reverse complement strand
AAGCGTTCGAAGCTTCATATAGGGTCTCTCTGACCCACTTACGTGTTTAAGGGTTAATTAAAACGGAATCGGGCCCTCCGCCCGACAGAAACGCCATGTCCCACGGCTCGAACACGATCCGACGGTATTTTCGAAGCGAGGGCCTTCCTCCTTTGTACACAAGCGCGTCGTGTCCGCGAAACTGGTTTGCGCCGAATAATTATTCCCTTCCAGGTAAACGTGCTTTATCTTGCTATGTGGGTCCAGCGAGTAACTGCAGCTCCGGGCGCATCTCCGATTTGCAGCTACGCTACGTGGTAACTGCCATATTTCCGATGCAAACGGACGGCGCGTCAAGTCAGGTAGAACATTTTTTTTTTGCTGATCATTCTCCTGTGATCAGTCTAAATTTTTCTGAGTTAACGAAGAATAATCAAGTCGATCAAATTACGGACATTCCCAAAAAAATATAACTTTGTGCTTATAAATTTATAACTTTTTGTAACATTACCTCTGAATAAAATTCAGACGATGTCTTTACCTTGGACGTTACGATATAAGTTAAGAACTCAAATTTTCAAGAAATATTAAAAAGGATATTATTCTTTCTTATATGATATCATTTTATATATTCGGCGCGAACAAAAATTTTAAATGTCTGAGGATCACGAGCATTCACTTCGTGAATCAAAGAACCACGTGGTTTCGTACGTTGACGCAAAACGCCCGTTTTACACGGCTCGTGCACTCGATTAGCAGAGGTAAAGACGAAGCACATGCGTTTTATATTATTTCCAATTGGAAAGACTTTCTCCGATTCGTTCTCCCTTCATTGGCCGGTCGAGACCACTCGATAGGGCTTTTGTGGGCGCTTGGTTTAATGACGGTGTCCCCGCGCGTGGATGAAGAGAAAGAAGCGAGGACCCTCATGCGAAAGCTGTTGTGCATTTCGGGCAGCGTACTCGCCATTCGGCATTCACACTACTAAGCTCGAATTGAATGATACGCGGATAAATGGCTGACGTAAGCCCTTTCGGGGCACAAATAGAGCAAGCGTGCCAACCGATATCTCTAACGATGTTTGCATTAACGTATGTCCGAGGGCGTGCATTAATGGATTAATGAATCCCCCATCGAAAACGCGTAACGTTGAAAATGGAGAAGATAAATAGTGGAATCAGCATTTATTTCGCTAATAAAGGAAGTTAATTAGGATACACAAGCTTTTTAACATTTAATTTAAAATACAAACATTTCATATTTTGAGACTTATTAAGGTTCCAAGTATTTTAGTGTGTGATCTTAATTTCAAAAATAGCTTGTTTAATTAATAAACACTTCATTTAATGTTCAAATAATTTTTTAGTTATAAACAATAAAATACAAGTCTCTAATCTTCCGTGTTACAATTAAATAATAGAATTTCAACTGAATATTTTTATTTCTCTATATTTTTAGAATTCAAATGGATCGTTTGATTGCCAAAATATTTAAAAATTGTAATTGTAAAATTGTTTTTTTAGTCGTTTTTAATATTTAAAAGTTATAATTTTTTTTATAGAGAAAATTGAAATACGATACTAATTATTCACAACTTTCTTCCGACACAAATGACATCAGTATTTAAAAAAAAATACAAATAATGAATATACTCAGTAAGATATTGATAATTTTCTTTCGATAATCTAATTGCATTAAAAAAAAACTCTTGGAAAGATCTCACCTAAATTCGTTTAAACCACGTTCCACGAAGTGGTGATTGTTATAGTGTGAGATCACCTTTAATAGTTTCATGAGCCATACTCTGGCTCTCATACGTACATACAACCATACTCGTTGTTCGACTGGTGCACACTGTGCTCTAACGATCGTTCACAGTTCGCGATAAATCGCCGTCGTTAACGCTACGAGGGTTCCATACATTTTATTTCCGTGTCAGCGAGCTCGCGCCCGCGAAAAAGCGCGGCAAGGGCCGAAAGATTTATGCCGAACGATGCTAATCGAAGAATCAAGCGCAACAGTGATTTAACGCGAGAGACCGGTAATTTAGATCGAGAACCAGTTGAATCTACATTTAATTTTCCTAATTTTTTTTGCCAGCATTGTGAAATTTATCATCAATCAAATAAGATTTGTTTTTTCCTGGGAAAAGTGGGTTAAATTCGTGTTGCATCAAATCCTTAAACTGTATAAACGGTTGAAAAATTCATAGTCGTTTATTTAGGAAATGCAAATGCGCGTTAAACACACGGGTAAGATTGCCAAGCTCGCATGACCTCGAATCTCTCTACGCAAGCAATATAATTACACGTGTCTCGATGGTTTTCTAAGAGGAGTGGATAACGTACAGGAGATGTCCAGATATATAGAGTCATTATAGTTTCCTTCGCCTTATAATTCATCGAGGATAAATACGATTAAATCAGGGCACACAGCATGATCATAGAGACCTGGAAAATAGTCAACACGTTCTGCCAAGCCTGTAAACGACCGGAAATGTGCTTGCCTCGATGCCGTAATCACTCTTGCCATTATTCTTCTTCAAACCATATGCTTTATTATGGCAGACTATTCATGCTTGACGGCTGCTCCAGCAAATGCGACGTGTCCTCTCTCTTTTTTGTAATGACAGTCTTTCTTGGTTTATATAGATTGCATGAAAATTTTCAGTCATTTTAATAATATTTATATACAAGTTGCATAATGCATCACGCTTTGATAACACCTTGATCCACTTTGCTGCACTATAGGTATGTATTACATACTATTTTCAAGGCTCTACTAATAACGATAACATGTTCCTTACTTAAGTGTTATCTATTTAAAAAATTTCCCGTTTCCATTTTTATGCGTGGAAGCACGCAAACCATTTCACCAATATTCCAAGTAATTCTAAGTTTAACGAATTCGTGATACAGGTGTCGTAAATGATAATTAAATGAGCCATACTGCCAAGCCAAGTGCCATCCTACACCTTATGAGCTGAAAAACGGCACATTTAATCGGCGTACGCGAATAGCGCTAGTCATTTGCGTATATTTCCACTGTGTGTACCACTTTGCGGATTATCTTGTGTCACGAATCGTCACGACGGCGAACGGGAACGTCAAATACGGTTAAAAAAATGAGGGGAAACGGGATGAGCAGCACGCTTCAAGTCGTGAGCCACTTATCTACACCGCCGATCGCGACATTCCGCTCCGGTAATGCCGATTATCGCGATAATAATTAAGCGTAATTGGAACGCAGCCGGGCACGCGACCCTCGTCGCGTTCTCAAGCAGATGCGCTTCGTCTTTACTGAGAGAGGCACGATGCGAGGACGGTCATAAACGTCGTTCCTCGCGTTTTGCTCCAGGTGAGAGAGCCGCTGCAGGTGCGCGAACACATGCCGATCCCGAATAAGCGCAAAAAAAAAAGAAAGAAAAAGGAGAATTAAGAGGAGATAAAATGACAATGCGGAACTGAGCTCGACTCGGATATTTGGAGATAGCTTATCACGATTCCGATATGGTCGGGACAAATCGAGCTTAATTATCCGAAACGATCACCGATTCATCGAGCGCTTAGATTCGTCGGCGATGGAGAGCGATCGTTAGCGATATGACACAAAAGGTGATATAGTTTAATGACGCGAATAGTTTGAATAAATGTTGTAATTTATTTTAAAATTTTAATTACGAATACGAATACACGTCACGCTTCTGTCGCAGATGTGATAGAACTCGAAAGATGAGAAAAACTGCGTCTGTTAGTAAAGTCGGAAGACACGATATATGAATAAAATATCTTCAACATATTCTGGAAAACATCGCGCGCGCACGATTCTGTTTGCAATTCGATCGCCGCGACTTGCATATGAATGCATAAAACGATGTGATGCATAAAATCAATCCGGAAACAATTTCAAGCGATATCTGTTGCACGCGCAATTTAACAATCTAATTTATCTAGTGGAATATTATTAGAATTAAGTCATCATGTGGCAATAATTTAATAATAAAAATAATATTGTGTATTTATTGTAAAAATATACCAATTTGTATACTAAAATACATGTTATCTTCTTTCGAAAAAAAAAAATACAAAAATATGCAAGATACATAATACAAAAACAATTTACTTCTAAGTTTAACTGTTTGTCATTGATTTCTACAATAAATTTTCACATTTTGTAAAATTAATGATACACAAATTATTTATACAATATATAAATAACAGAAAGCTTATTCTTAAAACTTTGATCCTTAATATAAATCATCAAATATAAAATGTTTGTATTTTAAATTAAATGTTCAAATGTTTTTTTGTTTTAATTAGTTTTAGAGGAAGTAAAATAGTTAAGTCATCTGATTTAAACAGAAAAGAGGAGAATAATATAAAAGCTGCCAATTTTAAATGCGAATAGTAGAATCGATTTTTATATCTGACGGTTTATTGCGAAGAGGGTGTATTTTCCTCCATGCAGAGGAAATCCCTCTCGAAGTTTCGATAATTTCGTTCCTCAGAAAGAAATTAATTATCGGATAGATCCCACGAGACGAACTAAAATAATTATTTGAAAATACGAGTCGATATCCGTTAATCTTCACTATGAACGAGGGATCAACCGCGCTCTCGAGAGACAACTCGAGAGACAACTCGAGAGATGCACGCCTCGCAATGCGATAGCGGTAATTAGTTCAATTTCTGTGTCTGCAAACGCGTTCACCTTCGAGTACTCCCGAGTACTTCACGAGCCGAGCGTAATTAAGCAATGGCAGCCACACACTTGGAGAGCGTGCACATATTTTGTCCTTCCGTCTTTGTTGCTCTAAACCAGATCCTCTCTCCCTGCCTCTCCCGCTTTTTCTACAGATTAACTTCCCCTCTAAATGCCTAAGCAATAAGTCACGAGCCCAGTTGCACTCCACTCGGCGCACATGCGAGACTGAGATCATCGACACTTATGGTTACAATACTTTCCCCCGTCGATGCCTTATCTCTCTCGTCTCGCAGCCTCTTTTCTTCTCTTCTCTTCTCTTCTTTTCTCTTCTCTACGCGACTTCATCGGCTTCTATACTCCTCACGCAATTTTTCGCGTACCTAAGTCGCGTATATTTCTCGTTCGCAACTACGAGAAAAACGCAGTAACGCGTAACGTTGTTTTCGTCGGTTACTCGAACGCTACAAAGAACATACTGTACAAAGAAAATGCACCGTATCTCGGATAAGTCGACGACGTCTTAAATCACAGCTGTGAGAAGTGCAGCGCGGTAAAAACAGGCAGAAAGTATATTGAAGTCGAGAGTATCGTGGCTGTTACTCTCGACTTACTCCGCGCGGAATCGATATGCATCTATCTTCAAGTAACATAAATTTTAATAACACTAACCGGCACGTATGTTGTGGAATAATATATTAGATTCATTTAATTTAATTTTATTCTTATTTTTAAAATATTTTCTTCCTTCATGCCTGCATAGATAGAACGGTTTTGCTGAAGTGTTAAAAAATTTAGTTAGATATAGAAATAAAAATAATTATGTAGAACACTTAAACTAGAAGGCTATTAGATGTCAAAATATTTTATCATAACATTTAAGCATCTTACATAATTATTTTGATATTTTAAATGGTCTAGCTAAATTCAAATAGCTAATACTTTAGCAAAACCGTTCTTTCCACGTAGATTTGAAAACAATATCGAATCAAATTACTATTTAAAGTTTCAATTTCTATTTGCTGAATGACCTTCAAATTCATAATTACTTTTGAATTATCTATAAAAAAGTATTATAATTGAATTCTTTGCAAATCATAAATATAATATTTAGCATTTGTAATTATAAATTAAACTATCGTGTTCATAATACGTTCCTATTTAATAAAAAAACCGCGTAAGCAACGTTCTACGTAGCTCGTGAACCGGGAGCATCGGTTGTTACAACAGGCTCAATTAATTATTCGTGCATCTGCTTCCTCGCGATAGCGCGAGAAGAGGCGTGGATCAGATGCGATCGTATGCGTATGTATACTCTTCGCAAGATATAAAAGTACCGGATCTCCAATAAAACCGTACCGACGCGAGACGGCAGAGATGCAGCTGTAAAACAGGAGCTTTGAGAGCTCGTCCTAAACACGTGCCGATTTTGCAGAGTTCTCTTCGTGCCATAGTGAAGCCGTAAAAAGCTTTCGCAAATAAGCCATTAAGTCTCACACAAATATAAACATCATAAAATTCAAACTCACGAAAAAGTGTCATTTGAAATCTAAAAGCACTTACAATTCTTTTACTATTAAATAATCTTTAATAATAATCTTTTTTCTATTCTATATAAGAAGAAAGATAAAAACAATCGAGTTTAATTTTTCGATGGTTTCAATTAATTTCACGTTTATCAATTTCAACAATAATTTAACTGAGATAGTTAAACTGGCTAATACAGGAGTGCATTACCCTCTTTGCAATAGAAATGGATATTATATCGTTATTTCTGGCGTTCTGTTTCAACGTATAATAGAAAGTGCGAAAATAGACGCTGGATTTAATCGATTTTCTGTCTGTATTATCGCCGCCGCGTAATAATACTCGGTTTCACAGGAGAACATGCAAAATAATATTTCCTACCACGGTGACATAAAGCGCAATACAAACAATTGTGGTAATGCATTTCCATGGCCATTCCATAGGCCATTATTCATCATAGATATGATTGTTTCGAGCAAAATGAAAAGAAACAGAGGTATATACTTCTCTGGAATCGGCATGGACATCGTTTTTTTTTGTGTTTCGTAGAAATCCTCTCTTTAAACTCACCTGAAACAGAAAAGAAAAGGGATGGTAAATATTACGTTTTCAATGTTAAGCTCTTTGTGCTAGGTTTTATGATGAATTAATTAAGAGCACAGAAAAATATGGTCAAAAACATTTACTGCACTGATTATTATTTTTCATTATAAAATCTTTTATAAATAAATGAATTCTTCGTGTTTAATATTAAATATTTTTAATATATACAATGAAGCCTAGCAAAATAAATAAAAATTTATTTCAGATAATTATGTTTCTTACATATCCTTATTTTTCACATACAATTGACAACATTATTTGCATATGCAATATTAAACATTTCTAAAAAAAATTTTTTTTATACATTATGTGATTTTCATAGTTTATTCAATGTTTCATTGGTTTAATGATTTATTCAAAAGTGCAATCGTTTCTCAGAGAAACAACATACTAACAACGTTTCATAAATTTACAAGAGCCTCAGCCAGGAGTGCATCAATTATTAATTAAGTACCGACATGATATGTTTCGCTGACGCCGTTCTTTATTCTTATTACATTTAGCTCGTTGGAAGCAAATAGTGGTAACGGTGGTGCTCTTCGCTACTTCTCGGACGAAAAAAGGAGGCCATTCGGCCGTGATTATGCTTAAAACGAACCAAGTGTTAGAGCAAAGGACAGTGATAAATGAGAAGCTGGCAAGAAATATACAGCGTGTCAAAAAAGATGGTGGTGATTCTCCGAGAAAGCGAGAGTGGCCCGAAAACGTCATGAATGCCGGAAATTTAGTTTGTTAATACTTGTCTTGAGAGGCGTCAGTTTCTTTCCCAGGACTTTCTTTCTTTCTTACTTTCAATCACACGTTCGTTTTCCAAGGGGTTTCTCACTATTTATCGGATTATTGACGCAGATATCGCGTTTATTAAAACATAGAAAGAAAGAGGGAGAGAGAGAGAGAGAAGGGTTACGGGATATACCGGATTAGTTGTCGGAGAACCCGGATCGAGTTCTAGGAGCGAAAGTGACTCGACGCGCGAGAATTATCACGCGCGCATTAACGTATACGTAAAAATGTTCTCCTTTTTGTGATTCAAAGAAACTGTGTGTGTCAGAGAAGAGGAAATAGTACGTTAGAAATTACTGATGACTAAATTATATAATATAAACATAGTATTTCGCTCGAATCATATTACATACACACTAATGCTCATTCGACGTTAATTTTCTGTAATTCACAAAATAAAACGAAATCGCAAATTTATCGCAAATTTATCGCAAATTTTTCTCGTTTCTAATGTACAAATATGTCGATTTATAATATACAAAATAATAACAAAATTAAATAATATATTAATATGATACATACACCAAATTTTTTCAAAGTTATCATAAGGTTCGAATCTCAGCAGTTATTTCAGATGTATATTTAGTCTGACGCGTTAAACGTGCGTAATTTAGCCAACCTCGCAATGCACATGACTAAGAGAATTCTCGGAGAAGAGGCGGGATGGTGGCCCTTATTTCCTAGTTGATTCAGAGGGACCGCTTTTGGCCCGACACCGCTTTAATTATGTATTTTGCCGCACAGAGGGGGATTCGGCATTTCGAGAGCTACGGTCACACTATATGCGTGATTCATCGTTCATTTCCGCCGTTGTGTACGCCGACTATTTATTCGTCGGACCGGGTAATACGTGCAAGTGCACGCTCTATTTCTTATCGTCTCGTTTTCTATCGCATGACGCATGCACGTAAGGGCTACGCCTCCCTCCGAGGAGAAGCGGAACGGGTATATAAGTAAGGAGAAAGGCGTTTGACCGTAAGCTCCTGGCACAGCAGATAATATCGGTATAAGGCTTTATTGCCGCCACCGTTACTTTTATTGCCGACCTTGTTGGCGGCACATGACGAATGCTCTGGCCACACGTATGTACACGTACGTTTAGTTTAGCGTGAAATAATAATTTATTATCATCATTCGTGGATGTGTCAGTCAACGAAAAGTTCAGTCTCTCCAACGGAACGCTGGTCGTTACTCCGCGATATCATCGGAATATCATCAAATGGAACATCTGGAATAATGGAATTGCTCAGTAGTTTTTCGAAGGGTTTACAATTTACATTAGTAAGCGCTTATAAATAATAAATCAGGACGCTTCTCGTCACACGAATTGCCTCAGATTGTTAAGTGCGACTGAAGATGCGACGTCATAAGCGCGGACGACAAAAACAAAATTAAATTCGTGATATCTCTCATAGCCATTTAATTGCGAATAAAGCCGCGAGACATCGGCAATCCCGGCAGTTACGCGACCGTGAAGAACCTAAGAAGGCTAAGTTTAACAGCCAGTTAATTAGTTTCGTAATTAATAGAAGCACGCGCGCTCGTTCCGCCGACGGATAAACGGACGGCGTGAAGTTGCAAAAATTTATAAGTACGACTTTTCTCAAACGCGTGAAGATGAGACGATCCACTTTCCCGGCTGAACGCATCGTCGAGCCTTTCGCGAGGGAAAATCAGGCGTAATTTAATAACGTTAATCTCGCTATGCGCGTGTATTATTCATCGCCGCTTTTACGTACACGCGTCGCTTTTGCCGGATGTCCCAGTTTTATAGCTGTTGTATACCTTTGCATTCGCTGCGCAGCTTCATTCACGGATGCACGAGTCATGCATAATTTTTATCGTAATTTTTTCCTCGATCGAAGACATTGAGATTACGTCGATAGCGCACAGCAGGAACGTCGCGCTTCCGCGGCTTTGACAGCAGAAAGATAAACGTGCTAGTTGCTAATGTAACGTTACCTTCTTAATTGTAAGTGTTAGCTTGATAAAGATGTCGTTAATATGATTCACCATCGAGAATGATTTAAATTATGTAAAGGGGAAGATAATTTATAACATTTATATGTAATTCCTTATTATTTTCCGAGGGGCGACAGGCAATATTTCTTTGAAAAATGTCTATTAACAATAAATTTTCCCCAGGGAGATGTTTGCGAGGATATGAGAAAAAATATTGGCTTTGGGGCGGAAAATCTGTAAATTACGCTGAAGGGAGAAGAATTTGAAATAAGCCTCCGAGAGCCAAGACGCTTGATGGAAAAAAATAGCAAGAATAAAAAAATGAAATTTATTTTTATTGACGCGAATATAGTCCAAATCGTGTAAATTGAAAATGCAATTATAGCAAATGTATATATTCTTACGTATCTCTTTTAATCATTACTTCGAACATAACGTCAACTTTCATTAATAAACGTGGAAATTGTAATCGATCCATGAGTGTATTGACATAATATAAACCAATACTGTCAACAAAGTAATTAATAATAAAATTAAGAATCAAAGAATTATTTTGTACTATATCAAGTAGAAATTCAATTAATGCCCGTATTTAAATTTGATTAAATTTCTAGTTTTAATAATGTATATGTTTGTATCGTCGTTTCCTTTTTAACATTTATTAATTGAAAGAATTCGCGATGATTCTAAATCATTTTCCGAAAATTCGCGGTGTTTCTGACCCAGTAAATTTCCATCTAAGAGACTTCTCTTTCCAGCTAGGTGACATCGAAGGATCAGTTTCTAGTGGGACGGAGAAAAAGGAACAGCCAGGGTCATTACTCTCGGCGGATGACGAGGCAGGAGTTCACGGGTCTTCGCCGGAGTGAACGTGACTCATCCGCGCGCCCTAAGGAGAGAACTAAGAACATAGCGCGGAGGAAAGCAATGCTCTCTATGTCGAGGCTGGACCCCGAGAGTACATCCGGACGCGAAAGTCGATTCACGCTCTTGGATTGCGGTAAGAACACGATCATGGCAAATCGAGTGCCTCGTTTCGCGCAGCATCCTCGGTATTGCGAGGATTACTGTAAATGAAATACACGTACCGGGTGTTTCCACACTTTGCGATACATGACAAGTTACATGGATTCCTTGATAAATTTATATTTTTTTTCCAGTGGAATTCGTAATAAAACACTAATTATCCAAATATAAAAATTCCATTTTAATAACAACTTTTGTATATCAAATTTTGAATAAATTGTAGTGCATGGCTATAATAATTTTTAATTTTTGATATTTTTCATCGTCGTAATATTCGAAATTATACGAAGAGCCACATTTTACAATGTTACATTGAGATTCACGAAAGTTACGCCTGGTCAAAGCAATAACGCGATATAAATCAACGTGGGATGCTATTTCTGGGATTCAGTAGCGTCATCCTTCTAAATAAACTATTAAAGGGGGCACGTAGGATCTATTCGTAAATTATGCAGATGCAACGAGAAAGGGGAGTGGTTGATAGGATGCAGCGTTGTTCGGGTGGCGCTCGCACATTCACAAACAAGGTGCGACAAAGATCGAAAAAAGTTTAACTTTATGTAACGGCGGTGGGCCGCAGAGCTGCAGGAGGTGTCGGAACATCCATCTAGTCGTACCCGCGCCATAAAGTAGCTTTTAAAATGATCAGTAGGGAGATGGAAGGGCGACGCACGGTCGTGCTGTCACAAAAGGATACATTTTTGCGGATTAAGGACGCTCTTTATGCGCTCATTGTTCGCGAATCAGGCCCGGCCATCTCTATGCGTGTACATAGGTGACGAAGGCAATTATGTAGGTCGCGCAACTCTTTTCCGTGCACGGAAATCCTAACAATGGAGGATGATCCTTATCGAGTAACGTAATTATGCAAATTAGTAAGGAGGCTCATTTCGAGGCGCAAATTTTTCAGGCAATCGGATGGTGTGATTTGAAGTACACAAAGGTGTAAAACGTCACGTTTCTCACGTCTCGTATTGTGACAAGCAGCTTTTCAGAAGTTACAGAAATCGACAGTACAATTGTGTGTTTTCGCAAATTTACGTTCCTTTTTTTTTTTAACAATCAGATGAGATCAGATCTCTCATTATCAAATAAAAAATTATTGAAATACTTTGTCAAATTTATTAAAAGAATAATCAAAAGAAATAAACTTTATCTATTTTTATCGGCGTTTTAATTTAACATACCTTTGTAATCAAAACTTTTTTTAATTGGTAATTCTCAAATTCTGATTGAAAAATATATCAATTTTTATTCTTTCAATATTACATGATGATTTCATGGAAAGAATGATTTTGATAAAGTATCTAAATCTAAAAGTAGCTAGATATAGATTTTTAGATAATTTTGTTAGACGTCAAAATAATTATGTAGGACGCTCAAGTATGATAAATAATGTTGCAAAAAAATGTTAATACTCTAGTAATCAGCTTGAGTGTCCGACATAATTATTTTGATGGCCTAACAAAATTATTTTCAGATCTGTATGCAGCTAGATTTTTAGATATTTCAGCAAATTCTTTTTCTAAGGAATATCTTGTAATATTCTTTAAAAAAAAAGTATTTTGAGTGAATAGAGTGAGTGCACTTAATAATTAAATCAATTAAATGGCATATTTATTAGCCAGAATCTTTGGCAATGAAGAATCAGCGATCCAGTCGGGCAAACGATATAATTAACTTGCAAATCGGCAAACAACGATTAATTCTGCTGCATTTGGCAGAAATGGAAATTACGGTTTTGCCAAGGCGGAAACACTGGTCCCGTCGCAACTGGCTTCTGCGGTTTGCAATTCTCGCGACGAGATGAAACGTCGCGATGCGACGCTCTCGGGTGTGGAAAAGCAAACCGTGCGATAACAGCGGCTGGCAAATTCAACCGCAAACTTAATTAACTATCGATGACAATGTTCGCGTACCGTTGCGAAAATTGTGGATTCTCTCGTTGTTGAAGATTATTCGAAATTTTTTACTAGTAATTCCGCGACAATAACTTTCTAACGGCATAATTTCCATGCGCATTTTTGGCATGTTTATGTTCTATTAAGAGATTGTTATCTATTAAAAGAGAATTGCAGAGATTATTAACTATTATTGTTATCTATTAAGAGAAAACTATAATTTTTTATAGAACTAGAAATTGTAAATCACATCACTTTTATTGTAGTCTTGAATATTTATAGCGATGTAATTTTTGTTTAGTCAACAAATCTAAATTAGTTATTATGTTCGTATGTGTGTAAAAAAGATGTAAAAAAATGACTTTTTGGTCATAAATGTAATATCCTTAACGAAATAATGGAATTTTTATATCATATCGATAGCAAAATAGAATTGACGATGTCGCCGAATTGATAATGTAATTAAATTATTGTCACAAAAAAATTACCATGTTTCGTATAATTGCAATTCTCACGATATTGCGTGTCGATTCGGAGGTCATGATGACTCATATGAAAAAAATTACGATATTGTGTAATGCGATGATCGCGAAAGTAGAAAGTACGACGCGTTGATTAATCACAATCGCGTGATTAATTGTGTTAATAAGTTACCGCACGCGCATCGCTAATCAGCTATTGTAATTAATAGGCGAGTTCGTTGCTCCATGCAAGCATATTCACAGTACTTCCACCATGTAGTATTAAACATGTTTCATTTTACATTATTTTGAATACAACATCATTCAAAATATGGCCCTTTGTAATCAAAATTAAAATAATATTTAAAAATTTATTATAAAAAAAGATATATAAAATAAATACATGATATATTTTCAACTATTTTCTTTGTCTGATTAAAAAAATTTATTTATTAAGGCTAAACACTATGAGATTTATCGTCTAAGTATAAAAATAAAAATTAAATTAAATAAGAAATTGTGTGAAAAAAAATTTCCCTACAATTACGATTTTTACTTAATTTTTTAAACATCAAATCTTGAATTATTCGTGTATAGCGAATAATGACATAATGACTATCATTTACAAATTCAATGAATCAGAGTAGTTAACTAATTCCGTATCACTATTGTGTCAGATTTCGTAATACCTGCGGATTTTTTTTCTAGTGGACCGTGCTTCCTTTTCAATCAAGGCGACATGTAAATTTTACTGGTTTCACCCCCACGCAATTTAACGCTCAATTCTGTGGCTAGCCTCGCAGCAAATTGCTATCTCAATTGATCGTGTCCTCGACAATGCATTTGTGCCGACCGTTACTTAATGGCATCTGACTGCATTGTAGGACACGTGTATCGGGCACTTTTTCCGCGGAACTCATTGCGATCCGACGTACGCCCGTCACGCATTCGCCTGATGTCACTTCCGGCAGCTCCATTCAAACGCAAGGAAATGAGGAAGTTTCGTGCCAATTATGCCGATTATTATGATTGAAAGCGGCTTGTCAATATTTTGGAGCACTAAATAAACTGTTGTTTCAAAAATCGGAATCATCTCTGAAAGAACCGTTTTTTAACCTTTTGCAGACAGGGTCGTTTGAGACGCAGACAATTTTTCCATTTTGACGATTCAGCTTCAAATTTAGACATATAAAAAAAAATAAATGTTTCGGGCGATGTAATTGTACAATCATATTCTTAAATGAATAAAAAGAGTATCTAATAATTTTTTCAAATTTTTTCAAATTTAGAAATTCTTTGAAAAATACAATCGTTTGCCAGCAATCCAATTGGCCTGACTAATTGTAAATGAAAAACAAATTAATCTGCGGAGAATTAAATGCACACATGTACATATATGACTTTTTTTTATGGTATCTTAAATCACTTGACGCGAGACGCGACCGCGCCTCTTGATACTTAATATCTCGAATATCGATTTTTTATAATTCCATTTTTTTTTGCATTGATCAATAAACAAAATTAGTTTACGTAAATTAGTCGCATTGTGTTCTCGAGGCTACCAACTCCTATCATTGCGTCACGTCCGGAGTCGCTCTGAACTTGATAATGTTAGCTGCTGCTTTGCGAAACGCAAAGTGGATCATCTAGAAACGAGTTGGAAAAATGTGTCGCGATATGCAATCGCAACGTATCGCCGGCAATACGTCCTGGCGTGATACTTTTTCCAACGCAAACAATGCTTAAGTTCACTGACACGTGCCACATGTTATTAAATTAGAACTGCATAATGAGTTTTTGAAATTTTGCAGATTAAGGTCGGTATTCATAGTCGTAAATAATTTTCAATCTTTGATTAAAAGCGTAGTTAATTATAGATTCATTCATACATTCATTCATTTTTTTTTCTTTCAGTCAAAGATTGAAAATTATTTACGACTACGAATAGCCGGCTTAATAGTGCAAAAGTGTAATAAATTATTTATTAATTTCATAAAAATAAATAAACGTTCAAAAGAAAGTAAGAGGAGAAATTATATTTGTTATTTTAAAATAATCTATGAAGGAACATTTTTCCGGAACAGACAATCTGATCGGTCGACATTTGATTCGCTTCACTCGTCCGCGTTGCATCACGCGTGTATCTGCCCCTATTGGCGTCGGAAAACTAGAGTGCAGCGACCGGGAAATTAGCATATTTATTGTCGAGTTGTATGGCTTACAGACGCAAGAGTAAACGAGGGATCCCGCTACGAGAGGACGCGTCACGGGATTTCTATCTTCGAGGGGAAAGGAACAGTATTTGCATACGTCAACCTCGTCAGTGCGTCGCTTTCGCGCCTCCGTCAATCATTTTCCGTTGGATTCTGCATGCGAGACGTTCTAAACACACGGAAAGCACCTAGATCCGTCTGCTGGGTGACGCGCGTTGTTGACGTTTACTCATATTAAACATTAACTAGTCAACTTTGATCTTTACTAGCACGTGTAATCGATGAATAAGACGCCGTGTACGGCGATCGAAACTTGCATACGGCGATTGGCTCTATAGACCAGAGTTCCAGGTTCAGTAGACCAGTCGCGTCACGGAAGACACGGAAAATCGCGTGTCGAGGAGAAACATGTGTGCGGCGAAATGATCAAGTAACGCTTGAGTGACGTACGCACGCATGCACGTGCGTATCAACCGCATACACGTGTGCGCCTTCGTATTTATAGATTTACAAGCTATACTGATCGAGATGTATCGAAGTATATAAAAAGTAACATACAAATAAATTTAATAAACATAATGAAATAATATGACGTCAAATAATAAATTAATCTTCAATTAGATTAATGTCTTAATATAGAAGATATGATCTTCAAAGACAAAACCGATGGCTGATTAATTGACGATAATAAAGTCGAGCTATGTTTACGATGTAGAGTTCAATCGATCGCTGTAGGGATCGATTTGCGCTGTATTACGTAGAACACAGAAATACATATCTGCAATAATGTCGATAATTTACGAGCATCGTTTTTTCACTCGAAGTAAAGTGAGCTGTTTTAATCCGTGACCTTTCTCGATAGCTGTTTTGCAGCCACGCCCTACTCCTACGACGATAGCGAAATCTTTCAGTATATCCCCTTGATCTAAGATCTGCTCAGTGAATCGAACCAAACAGATCAAGACCGGCGTCTATGTATTCTCAATTTTATTTACCGTGTATTCAAATGATGCATGCCCATCCTGTGTGTCAGCGAGCACAGTTATCACATTTATTCCTTTTATATTTTTGTATTTATATCATATTTCTATAATACTTGTATAATTTTATTACGATAAATAATAATTAAAAATAATAATTCTTAATGTGCTACTTTTTTTCTAAATAGAAATAAAAGCTTTATAAAGATACTTAAAGTCTTGACAAAAGGAACTGACATGTCATTAAGATAGATACATCCGTCATTATAGATAACAATCTTCCGATGAAAGAATGCTACATATCGTTCGGATAATCTTCTTAAGAAAGATTTGTTCAGTTCCTCGTGGGCAGGCAATTGCGATAAAAAGTTGGCAAATGATCGGGTATTAAAAAATAACAGGTTTCGTTACCGACTTTTGACATGCACAGCAGCATACTGCGATCGCTCGCTGTGTTCTCACGCACCAACCGCCACCGCCGCGGGGCGAAAGGAAAGAAATCCGTTCACTTCGTGTAATTGCGGTCTGTCGACTGTTAGGTTGCCTTGGCTAACAGAACTTTACTCTAACATTGCGATATGAATCAGTTATAAATATAAAGAGATTCTGGCGTATTCTCGACAGCTATCGGTAAGAAAGTGAGAATAATTTTGAATTTTTTCTGGGTTTACCTGTTTTACCTACTTTTGTTGAAAAATCTTTAATAACATACTTCATGTTCACATTTCTCGCGTTATAACTTTTCGATACTCATTCGCCAACACTCGTTTCATGGAAATTGAAAGATTCATGAACTGATAGAAAAATTGGCCAATCCTGTCTATATGTACACTATAAATGAAATCAGAACGTGTCGATCGCGAAATCGATCGTGAGAAAACCAGAACGAGTCACCAAGGAATCTCTAACTTCTCTTCTGGAAACAGAATCGAAGGATCTCGCCGTACTAGGAAATCCGATGGGAATAGATTTCCGACTTATTCTCACGTTCGGCTGTTCGCGGAAGACACTCTTTCCCGCACGTGAATTCATTCTATTCTTGTTAATACTGGACAGTGACACATGCATTTTTTGTAATATTATCAAATATCTTCATCCCTTTTTTTCATAATATTCCGTAATATTTAACGCAAATGCTCCGTATTGTATCTTCAAATAATAACTCCCGCTGACACATGTTAAGGAACATAGACACAACTTTTATGTTTTCGATACTCGAATATAAATGTACTTTAATCGTCATGCATTGATGCCACAATTGCACTGTGCACGACAAACGCTGCATTCAAATCGGATACTATGAAGCAAATCGCGATGAAAGGTTTAATTGGTGATGTATATAAACTGCACGGCGATACGAAATATAAGGCCACGAGTTAAACTGGCATCAGCTATAATTAAGTAACATCATGTCGAAATCGTTTCACAAGAGACCTAACATTGAGCAACGCTCCTTGAAGTAATCCGATTCAGTCTCGTGCACGAAACTTTTCGTCAATGGAACGCCCGTTAGTGTTTAGCATGAGATCAGTGCGATGACGTTTTACGAGTTCGTATAATGGACGATGTCATTATCTCATATTGTCATCGATACATCGCCCGTTATCGCAGCTCGCTAAAAAGTAACGCGGAATAGATATTACGATGAAAAATCGAATTGAATAGAAATCAACATTAGATCGAATAATAGTGTTTTGAAATACAACTACACTGAGAGAAATCGTTTGGTAGTATAGTGATCAAATGAATTTTACAGTTAATGTATCAAAAACTTTGTTACATTTAACAAAAAAACCAAAAACTTTTTGTAATTTGTTGTATGAAAATAATTATCTGGTTAAGACAAATTGTTTGGTCAAAACAACTATATATGTATTTAGTAACTATCACTATAAAATTCATTTGATCACTATTCAATCAAACTTTGGTTGATTTTACAAAACATTTCTTTCAGTGTATAAACTTGGAATATTTAAAATATTTTTTAATTTTGAATTTTCTCTTTTTTTTTTGCTGACAAAAACTTTTACAATATTAAATATTAAAATTTCTCGTATTCAATTGCGTGCATTTTTGCGAATTGAAAAAGCATTATTAATTTGCACGAGTGCATGTTGTTGAACTGCTGCGCTGCAGCATTCTTGCATTATGATTTTCACAATGGGGAATATGTGCGTGTTACTCCCGTTTAATCTCATGTCTCTTCCGAGCGAGTGATTCAGTGAGTTCCCCATTAAAAACGAAGAGAGAGATCAGCACGGAATTCTTTCATTTCGCGGCGGTTGCTGAAATAAAGTTACCATTTGCGGTGTCATCGCAATTTTTCACGGAGACAAGGCAAGCAGCGGAAATGAGACATGAATTGGAAAAAAAATGATCTGGGCAGATCTCTCAAACACTTATTTGCAAGATCGATTGGGATGAAATTTTTTTTGCACGAAAACTCAGGGAGCGTCAGAATAAATGTGAAAAATCAAACTCTTGTCATTTTGTGAAAGGCAATGAAAGCAGTGGTAGTGCGATATCTGCTTTTTCTATGAACGCCAGCAATATGGTCCAAACAGCAATATGGTGCGATATCGACCTTATGGCGCTTTTGCAAAGTATACTTATCAAATACGCCACAAGCCGTACAGAGAGGTAAACTCATGATTAATTTTGCTTATTATCTATTTTACTCATTATTATCATCATAAATAATAATTTCATTTTAAATATTGGTTTCTTATTCGACATTTGCATTTCATATTGCATTTCAAAAGCGCAATATGTATCGATATATAATAATCCGATTTATAATTATTTAAAAGATTCAGTGTAAACAGCGATTTTTTACTTATTGTTTTAAAAAATGAGAATATTAATTTAAATTTAATATTCTCAAAGTTTTAAAAGATTGATTGACTTAAAAAATTATTGTTACCACTGAACTCTTCCAATTCTCCCAATTGATGATAAATACATGATAGATACAGTAAGATATCATAACGAAAATACTGACAGTATGTGCATAAAAAAATGACAGGGAAGTTTGGTCGAGGGAACTATAATCGCGGAGACTTTTCTTTCGATTTGGATCCAAGGAGGGCAGGTGGCTGGACGAACGGACCCTATATAAGTAGGTTCCCAAAATGTCGATGCAGGTCCCTGGATTGCAATCAACACAGATTTGTGAACGGTGGGGATCCTCACGGGATTGTCACGTGTTCCAGCACAAACTAGTTAGTCACAAAAATCCCGGGGACCGCATTCCTGTCGGGTTTATTAATCTCGTCAACCTTCGCCGAAAATAACATGCACTTCATATTACCCTAACAATGATATCACAACGACTAAATGCATGATTCATTGCAAAGGTTAAGAGTACAACTGAAAAGAAATCAAATGCTCTGTGTAACCTGATGGAACATTGTACCTTGTCAACGTTATATTTATTGACAATAATAAATGTAAAATCTATTTAGAAATAAAAGAATTTTTTTATTAATTTTGATATTACAAAATTTATAATATCAGAATTTAAAATATAGAAGAACCAGAGGAAACATTTTTTAATTATTAAAAATATTAATAGCTACATCTAATATAATTTTACAGAATATCTAAAAATATAATGAAACATTTTGCAAATGAATCTTAAAGGTAAAAGAGCAATGAGAGTCGTTCATTAGCTATATTCATATACTTTGCGTTCGTTTCCCGGATAAACTTTTGCTCTTACTGACAGAGGACTTGCCCAACTATGATATATAGCTTCGGCGGGAGGTGAACGGAGAGTAATGACTCGTTTGAACAACTTACGAGTCAACGCGTGTAATCCTCCGGTTCTTTAATTAAGATGGTCTTCGGTGGTCGACGAGAAATAAAAGGCGGGCGGTG
>QKQZ01031890.1:202-19671 GCA_003595255.1 Solenopsis fugax | reverse complement strand
CACACACACACACACAGAGAGAGAGGGTGATTATTAATGTGTATATATATATATATACACACACACACACACGTGTGTGTGTGTGTGTGTGTGTATAATCACATTTAATTTATATTATATTTATATTTGTATTCCATATTTATTGATTACAAATCATTATAATCTTACATAATAAGAACTACAATGCAATTATCGCTTAAAAATAAAAATAATACATACTTCTGTATCCTAAATCATCACAAATTCAGTCGGTAAGTAAGTTTAATTTTAGCCTCGACAGTATAATCATCTACAAAACCATAAATATGATTTAACCGATAACACTCACGTGCTCTACTATGTTCACACATTCATCTCAATAAGAATATTTACAAGGCTAGATACGGATGTGCTTACATGTATATCAGACTTTATAATATCAAACCGTTCGCATAGCGAAATGCAGTTCTGTAAGTGAAACCAATCGCAAAATAAACTTTAATGTCGGTTTTCTCGACTGAGTCGAGAAACGATCGTCCATCCGTTGGTTCAGTTGCAGTCGTCATCGGTTCACACTTTCTTCTTCTCATTCAGTCTCATTCCAGTTGCTAGGTATTATCTTAATCGACTAGTCACGTGCTTTTGCTGTTGCTCTGACTTTTATTCTGAGTTGCCTCAACTGATTCATCGTACGCGACATCGTCGCCGTGACATTGTGACACTCACACGCGACGATTTTGATGAGACTATTAGATAGTCTCGCACAATCATTTATTCAATGCGCCCATTTCCTTAGTGAGCTTGTCGTAAGCCTTCTTTCCCTCAGACCCGCACTGCATCTACGGGCGAGCGGATGCATTTCTTGTGTGACCAGTCAATTAATTAGAGACTTCAACGATATGCTTTTGCCCTCTCCGCCCAGGCAAAAAGGTCCACACTGGGTATCGCCTCAAAGTCAGTGCAGTGTCTCAGTTCATTCCTGAAGTATTACGAAGCAAATTAAATTAAGTGTGTAATAAATTTTGAATATTTTGTCCATTTGCTACAATAACCACACAATTCAAAAACAATTTTTTTATAACAATTTATATAATATATATGTATATATACAATAGTATATATAGGATGAATCTTAATGGTTGAACCTTTATACTATGAGAGAAATTATCGACTGTACGTCTAATCGATTTAGACCTGATTGCACCAATGTTATTTCGGCTTTAAGCAAGACTTAAATATGCATCTGTAGTTTAGTTATTTAGAACGAAAGATAAAGAAAGATACATGTTTAAGTCTCGTTTAAAGTCAAAATAATGTTGATGCAGTCAGTAATTTCTCTCATAGAGTGAAAACCTGGTTCAACCATTAAGATTACCCTATATATATTATCATAACTAATCTTAGTAATTAAATAATATCTCGTACATGATTTTATTATGTTTTCTAGTTCTTCGAACTGCGCACCATGACTCTCGGCCTTCAAACACAGCTCTTAAATTAAACCAGAATAATAATATCACAATATTAAATTGATAATTAATTTAATAATTCTAATGCTAATAAACATCTATAAGATGCTCCTCTTCCCATTCCGAAATATTATAAAGAATTTGTTACAAAAATATTATCTCAGTGAGGATTTAACCTAGGTCTCCAGATATTTTATTTTTTATACAAGTGTTTTAGCCAGATCGATCACCGAGTACTATGAGAAATTTATAGATACTTGTTAGCATTAATATTATTAAATTGATCATCAATTTGATATTGTGAAATTTTGATTATTTTTAGATCTGTGTTTCAAGATCAAAAGTAACGGCGCGCAGTTCGAAGAACTAAATGTAATATTACATATGAAATATTATTTGTGCACTAAGATCCACTGTGACCGTTGTCAGTCTTTTCTCGACATTAATTGTGCTATAATTTTTTCAGTTTAAAATTATTTTTAGTTTTAATTCTTTAAAGTTTTTTAATATAATTTCTAAATTAAATTTTAGTGTAATAACTGATTGTAAAGGAATAAAGATATACAATGCACAGCTCTTCAATATATTAAATTTTCAACAAATATCATAGGTACCCATATTTATCGATAACAGACTTTACAAAATCTTGCTAGAAATCTTGTTGACACAAATTTAAAGAATTTGATTCATCAAATAATGTCAACGAAATTCTAGGAGATATATAACAAACTCTACTGATATAACTTAGCAACAAATTACTAGTAAATATATTCTTGTAATCAGATAGCAAATTAGTAGCAAGAAAACCGAACAGATCTACTTAGCAGTATTGTCAGATTATCTGCAAAAACATAACAGAATTTACACTGAATATAATAATTGCAATATTGCCGCTAGATGATTCCGTTTCTTGCATATAAAATTATCTCTATATAGGGAACAGCAAAAGTATCGGGACTCTAAAATATCTCGAAAAACATATGTATAGGTTATATGTATAAATATAAAGAAATATTTCAAATAAAAATAATAATTAGAGAACATAGACCACACAACAATTTGTCATCAAGTAATGCTAAAACTTATTCTTTTTGCTGCTAATTTGCTTTCTAGTTATGTATGTAAGCTTTGCCAGCAAAATAGAAGCTTATTATTGACAGATAGTATCGTATTTGTCACCAATTTTTGAGTGAGTTTAATGTCAACTTAGTGACAATTTGGTAATAATTTGTTTAGTGTGATATAAAATTTTCTTTTTGTAAACAACTAAGAATGATAACTTAAAAAATAACAATTTCTGTGTCGTTATTGTAGCAAATGAGTGATTTTATTACTTAAACTATACACCATACAGGATCTTAAACTTACCCTGCCTGCGGTTTAAGAAACACGTTGCGCTGCATATGCATGATTTCATCACCATTATCGCAGAATATCCGCGCTAAAGTGACGTTACGTAATTGAGCCAGTTGCTCTGTAACAAAAAGAAAATAATAATCGATCAGATGCAAACAAAAATGAAATTAATAAAAATGAATTCATTTCGACATTCTTGAATTCGCGCTTCTGATTTTTCGAATTCATTTGAATCCAAAAATAATATAATTTGGACACGAATAACATCCGAATTCAACGTAATGAATAGCTCATTTCGTATTTCAATTAATTTGAGTTCAAAAATAATCCAGAATTTAAAGCGCGAATTCGGATAAATTAAAATGAATTAAAATGAATTGCAATTTTGAATTCATATATTTGTTTGCTGGAAGAAATTCTGTAATAATATGTAGGCAATGTTAAGCGAGTGGGTTTTAAATATCCGCACTTATTTCTATATCTCAATATTTGCAAGAAATTAGGTATCATGATAACGCTTTGATTTCCCCCTATTCAGCATACGTCAAACCGCCCATTAAACAAAAATGAATTGAAATGGATAGAAATAAATTCATTTTGACATTTTAGAATTCACACTTCAGATTTTTCGAATTCATTTGGATCGAAAAATAATATAATGTGGATACGTAGACATCCGAATTCAACATAATAAAAAATATATAAGGGCTATTAGAGTAAAACGCGGTTGTTGTTGCGACAGTTTAAAAATTATTTATTTACTTCTCACATGCAGAGAAGTCTTACAAAACGAACGTTTCGACTCCGATTCGAGTCATCCTCAGCTAACGACAAATAACATTAAATAATAATCTCGCGCGCGGTCTTCTCTCTGGCTGAGCAATTCACCGGTTCAAAACCAAAGACAATAATCCAGCTGGTTGACTATCCAATGACCATTCCCCTTTTTTGAAGGATTAATTTGCTCCACTGTGTTGAAATTAAGTACAAGTTGTAACAGACTTCGATTTCATCGTTCTTACACACGCTGAATTACTCACCCACAGAGGCCTACACGTTGTCAAACTCGCCAATCACATTGAATTAAACAGAACTTTGCAACTGTTTCATATGTCACTCTTGAATAATCATGATTTCGTATTGTAACTTGTCAGTTCAGAGGAACGAACTGTATTGAGCTCTCAAATACATGTAACGCCTAAACCTCCAACAAGCAAAATATAATTGTGTCTCATGTAACTTATCCGGTCAAACAACAAAAACAAATTCCTGATAAATCGATCGAATCTGTTCAAGAGTCATTAACCTCAGTCTTTAATCTTATTTAGTAGCGCTAAATATCCATTATGGAAGAATTCTGTGTCTGTTTGCGAATTTAAACTATTATCCTGTAATTTTATAAATAACATTTCCGAGATTAGTCTTTTGCTGAAGGACCTCTCATTGTCCAAAACCTCGACATTGTCCCAATTAAAGTCGTAATTGTGAAGCATCCTATGCTCCGAAATGACGGAGAGATTGCCTGTACTCTGCATGTGAGAAGTAAATAAATAATTTTTAAACTGTCGCAACAACAACTGCGTTTTACTCTAATAGCCCTTATATATTTTTTTAAATAGACAATTTAGAGAGTACCACAGTGTTATTTTGATTCAACATAATAAATCTCATTTTGTATTTCAATTCATTTGAATTAAAAAAATAATATAATGGAAACATGAATCCATCCGAATTCAAAATGATGAATAGCGTATTTCATATTTTAATCCATTCGAATTCAAAAATACTCCAGGACTCTAAAGCGCTATACTAGGATAAATTAAAACAAATTGCAATTTTTAATTTATTTGAATCTATTTTCGTTGGCTGTACTACGAACGCTTAGTGCGTGATTAAATTGAAACGAACCTTTTAAGCATGCGAAAACAATAGTATTAAGTTAATTAAAATGCTCTAAGCAATAGTATTAAGTTAATTAAAATTTAATGAACTGAGAGTCTAATTGTTGCAATGTTCTTATTGCTTTTCTGTGACACTTACACTACAATATGCAATTCGAAACACATAGATAACATCCTTGATAAAAAAAATTTTCATAATATTTTTAGGAATTATTTAACCCTAGGATCCTACACTCATATTTTTCTTACACATTAGTATTATTTTGAGTAAAAATTCACCTACAAAATTAAGAACCTTTTTTATATTTTTAAGAATTTTTACTCTCTTTTCTACATTGCAAGATGTAAAAATAACTGAACTAATACTATTTTAATGTAAACAAAATCTTCTTAAATATTATTTTAAACTATCCATATTTTAACAACATAATCTGCATAAAACTTAAATTACTACTCGGGTGAAAATTCACACACAACAGTACTCTAAAGTTAAATTTATGAAACTTTTTGAAAAAAATACTTAAACTTCTTTATATCTTACAAGTTTTCTTTATGGAAATTAGAAAAAGAAATCTTAGAACTAGATTCTTCGAATGTTTTGGAATTTACAGGTATAAAGAATTTTAGAAAAGCTTACATTTCCTTCGCACTTTTAAAAAATGTTCCTCTCAATTCGTATAAAAAGAGAATCATTAAAAGTTAAAAAATTATATGGAAAATTCTGATAAAATATTTTAAGAAGTTTCAAAACAATGTTCACCGAAAATATAAACAATATTCAGCATACCAGGTGTAAAAGGATGCGGTTGCGTTGCAGAGTCATAGAAGAACCTATCGGTACGTCGAGATCTCGAGAATTGCTCGTAAATGAGACAGCGGAAAGTCGGACCGATCATGCCGTCATCTGCTGGTCTCTCTGCCATACCACCCACGATAAGATCGACGTCGTTAGGATGGGAATATATCGTGCGTAGTTTTCTCACCATCTAGTAATCGAATAACAATCATATATTGATAATAATCGTAAAAATATCAAATAATAAAAAAGTGATTTGTTTCGAACTTACCTCCACAGGAATATAATCTAAGAATTCATCAAAATTTTTAGCGGTAGGAAGTTCGCAGTATCTACGGTAATAATTGTAACCTGGAAGGCCATGATCGCGGCCACGTTCAATGTCCAAACTAATGGCATCTAAACCTAAATCATTGCCATTGCTAGTATACAATTTGCTTGTCATCTGTAAATGAAGAAGAATATGATCATTGATCGATTCCATATAACTTTCAGAATTTTTCCGAATTTCTGTATGATTTTATAACTTTAGAAAATTTTTCATTTTTTATACAAATTGAAAATAGAACATTTTTCAGAAGTCCCTTACAAAAATGTAATATTGGTATTTACATTGGCTAATAATTATTTTGAGTATCGTAAAATATTCTCCCTGCTTGTCTAATGAGCATTTGTATGTAGTAAAAAAAGTATTTAGAAGCATACGTCTGGAATGAGATTAATGTCCATCTTTTGACTGGTTTGAGTAGCAAGCCCACGGAGCAATCCATCAAATACTTCCTCCGATTCGATTACACGTGGATTGAAGAAATGCTCTGCCAATTGTAGCGTTTTGTTCTGTTGGCGAAGATTATCCGGTAAGCTAAAACATAAAAAGATCATATACATTTTGCTCTGCAAATTACCGTTAGATTTATATCCGGCGCGTCGTAGTGTGCTTACTTCAGGTTTCCCTGCATCAACGAATTCAAGAAACGTAGCGCTGCGGTGGCAGCTTCATTACTAACCGCCGGCTCATCATTGGAATTATAGTTACGGCTGTAACTATTACCTACGATGAGACTGATGGCGCGAGTGTATTTTCTGCCCAATAGAATGGGCAACCATTCCTTATATGTAATATGTTGGATCTCTGCAATTACGATACGCCTGGCCTCCTGATACAAAACCTCGTCTGACCAATCCGGATTTAATCTGGCAAGTTCGTCTGCGACGCGATTGTGCTCACGGTGCCAAACTGTGTGTATCACTGCTAATTGAGGATGAACGTTCACTCGTTCATCACCTGGTAAACGCATTAAATTTATTAGAATATTTCAAGTTAAACGCATTACACTGAAAAAAATTGTTGCACTAATTTGTAATAGTGAAAAAAAATTGATTGAATTAATCTGAAATATGGATATAACAACCCTAGTAACAATCTGACATAGTTTGGTGAAATACGAACAATTAATAATTTTCATTAATTAAATTAACCCTAAATTTACTCAGTCTCTGTCTACAAAAAAGTACATCCAAATAGACATTGGCGGCCCGAAATAACACCCAAATTGAGTGTTAACTACAAATAATAAATATGTTAGACTCTCGAAATTGTCAAAAATTGAACTTTAAAGGGCTAATAAAAGTATGTACACGCGCGGCAACCCATGCTGAGGATGACCCGAAGCGGGGCTGAAACGTTCATGTAACTGAAGAAATTGATTAAAAGAAAATTATTGCGTACTAATTACCGCGCGTGTATTCTCATTAACCCTTTAAAGTTCAATTTTTGAGTGTTAACTCCCAAGTAAACCACTAACTTAAGGGTTAATACTCAATTTTAGTGTCATTTCGAACCGCCTAGTTGGGTATATTTTTTTATACTTATATTATAAAGGTGGTTAAAATAATAAGCCAAAATTGATTACATTCATGCTGAATCCGACTATACTAAAAAAATCTAATTACATTAATTAGAAATCTGGTAGATTGAACTAATATGTCTATTCAAAACGAATTACAAAAATTCTTGTAGAAATTATCAGATTTCTAAATTAATTTTTGTATAGAATAAAAAATTGTACTATCAAGATACATCTTTCATTTACTTTCGCCCTCGAGTACAATTTTTGGGGTTATAAGAGGAATCATTTTATAAGAATATTAGAGAAAAATCTCATAATGTTTCGCATTTTATCCTACTTATTGTGTGTGGTTTACTTTTTATGAGAAATAGAATGTCGCCGCATGGCATCTAATGGCAGGGTATCGCGTATAAAGCTACATAAAGCTCTATTTATTTTATAGTTCTATAACCAAAAAGTGTTAACTAAATACTTATAGTTATCGTATCTAAATATTCTAGTTGCATACCAAAATATTAATTGTAATAACTAGAAATTCTATTAATTTTCACTAAATGTTTAACTGAATATTTTGTTAATTTAAACATGATCGTTTTTTCCGTGTAAATATTGTAAACTTCTGATGAAAAAAGTTCTCATAATATATCTGATAAACACTTCATAAATATATTAAAAAATTTTTTATATATTAAATTTTTGAAAATTTCTGAAAAAATCTTAAACTTTTTTATATTTTGTTTTTTCAAAAATTACAGAAAAAAAATCTTAAAATTTTTCAGAATTTAGATATATAATATAATATTCTAAAAGAGATAGAGATTTTCTCAAAACTTTTGAAAAGTATTTCAATTCGTATAAGAAATCAAAGTTCTAAAAAGTTATGAAATTATACAGAAACTATTGTATAAATAATTACAATAAATCAAGACTTTTAAGGAAAATTTTGACCATGGACAAATATTTTGTGACAAATATTACGTGTATTTAGTTAATTATATATAAATAGATAGAATTAAATAGATAGATAAATGTGTAGAATTAAGACTCTCACCAGAATTGTAACAATTCTCTCCACATTGCGACATGAGTTCAGCATCTCTTCTCGGCAAATACGTACGGTTGTTTTGCACATCAACGCGAAGATGTCCGCCCTCAAAAGTACGAAGCTCGCGAGATTTCTTAATGATAGAACCGTAAATAGTGGAACCGTCCAAAAAGTGGCTCACCTGGTTCATCTGCAAATAATACACAAATTCACATAAAATTGCACTAAAATTTTAATTATAACGGATTATTTACTTAAACAATCTTGTATTTTTAAATCAATTTCCTTAAACTTCCTTATAGCGAAGGTTCAAATCTAACGATTTTCGATTAAACATATGAATCACCGACCTGTTCCACTGGTCCAAATGTACACTCCGATCTTAAGACAGGTAACGATCGAACATAATTCATGCATCGAACGTAATGTTCGCCATAAACAGGATCGTGATCTGGAACGTTGATTGGAGAACAATCTGGATGAATGTGACGCGGTGACAAAGTGTCTCCGTCTGGCTGGCAGCAAAAGATTGGTTTTCCAGTTGAAACTGCAATCAAAAAATAATATTTTTAACAATCTAATTACGTCAATAATAATTATCTTTACAACCGACACACTACAAGTCAAATGTTTGGAAACTGTGATTTTGAAAACTTGAAAACATTTATTTTAAAGAACAAAATTTAAAGCTTTAATCGTTTTTTTAATTTTCTCTATGATGTTTTGTCCCTTTAATTATATGAATCAAAAATTAATATTTTTTTTAACACTTTGTTTTACTTTAAAGCATTGTAGTTTTACGAAACATTATCAAATAAAATTTAACTTGAAAATATTTTAAAATAAGTCGTTTAAGCTTTTTGAAAAAGTGTACGATGATTTTTATAGTAATATCGAATGTTTCGTGTAAAAATTCATCTAAAAATTTATTTTCTTTATAAAATGTTAAACAGTGTTAAACTAGTTTTTGATAGTAAATAATCTTAAATAATTTATCTACGTTATCTTTGTTATATTCATCTACTTTTTTATCACTACTGTTTCTAAAATTTTAATTTGCAATGTTAATATTTTCACATTTTATCAAAGCTCCATTAGTATTAGTATAATTTGTATATTAACTTTTTATACGAAAAATTAAATATTATTGCGAAAAATTAATCATTATACCATTTTTTAAATAATAATTTGGAATAATTTTAAAACTCAAAAAGCCGATTTTTAAAGTACTTCTATAGAATTAAATTTTGTCCAATAATGTTTCATTACGCTGCAATGCTTCAAAGTGATACAAAATATTGTAAAAATGCCAATTTTCGATTTTATGTAACTCAGAAACAAAATATAGAGATAAAATTAAGACAGAGATTTAAAACTCTATCTATTATATTATGTTCTTTGAAATGTGTGAAAATTCCTTTACGATTTTTTTTCATCGAGGTATTTAATTTTTCATAAAATGCGAAGAAATTGCAAGCATTTTCAAACTTTGGTTTGCAATGTATTTCTATTCGACGATTACTTCCACATATTAGAAGAAACTTTATTTATTATTGAGATGAGAACGCCTTGTACGGTCAAGCTGGATCTTAGTGCTTTTTATAAATTTTACTTGTGTGATTTTTATACACCTTTTTTCAAATTCAACCGACTACGCGCCGAATTACTTTTCCGGTCATAACGCAGCTATAAGTTGAACATGAACAGGTAATATCACATTTATTAAATTAGAAATAATTTAATAATTAGCGATGCTAACTTGCATCTTGGTGTTAGACCCCTTATCGCCCCTGAAAAAACTATAAAGAATTTATTACGAAAAATATCACCTCAGCCAGGGTTCGAACCTGGAACCTCCCGAAAAATCACACAAGTAAAATTTATAAAAAGCACTAAGATCCAGCTTGACCGTACAAGGCGTTCTCATTTCAATTTGTATGTATTACATTAACGGTCGAATATCTCCAATTTTAAATCACGCGCCTGAAACATGCGTGCTCACGATTATTGCGAGAAATATCACCGAAGTCTCAGTGGTCGAAGTGGTAAGATGCTCGGACCGGAGATTCGGGAGGTTCCAAGTTCGAACCCTGGCTAAGGTGATATTTTTCGCAATAAATTCTTTACAACTTTTTCAGGGGGGATAAGGAGTCTAACACCAAGATGCAAGTTAGCATCGTTAATTATTAAATTATTTCTAATTTAATAAATGTGATATTACCTGTTTATGTTCAACTTATAGCTGCATTATGACTGGAAAAATAATTCGGCGCGTAGTCGGTTGAATTTGAAAAAAGGTATAAATCACACAAGTAAAATTTATAAAAAGCACTAAGATCCAGCTTGACCGTACAAGGCGTTCTCATCTCAATAATAAATAAAGTTTCTTCTAATATGTGGAAGTAACGGTCGAATATCTCCAATTTTTATTTATTATTTTTTAGTTTCTGATTTATAACTGTATTAAAGAAGTAAGAATTTTGTATGAGTTTATGCATTACGAAATACGGATTTACTGACTTCCACATAGAAGAAAAAAATTACATAATTCGTTACCAAATATATATTTCAATTTAATCGTAAGGCTACGCCGAATCGCTAAACATTTGCATATAACTTTTTTTACGTAACAAATAAGAAATCGGTCGATCTATGTCAGTTAAAATTAATTGTTTAAATTTACTCACGCAGGTATACTTACTCATTTTACGAACTGGCGTGTGGGCCATGTCATGAGCGATGAATTGGCTCCATTCCATAACAGCCAGTGTTCTGCTAGCATCCGATTGATCGTTTGCAGTGGACAAAGCGGTGCTTACGAGCCTCGGGCTTGGCAGTGGTTTCTTTGTTTGTCCAATACGCCTCGGTTCTTGGATGCCTGCTTCCCAAAATGCACATTAGATCTCTGTCGCGTTAAGTCGGCTCGAAATCGCAAAATCGGAGTAAAGCGGTGCTACTTTAGCGCGACGTAGTGCTCTTTTCCTTGCGAGATAAAACAAATTATAATCATTGAATCACGCGAATAAAAACATAACAGGAAACGATACAATGTGATTTCGCGGTAATTCGTTAAGTCAAATGATAAATGACAAATCATATATACGCCTCGTCGTAATTACTCCGATTTTAGCGACCTCGGACGCGCGCGCGCCTTCAGAATGATACGCTTGGCAGTGCAGCACGAAAGGAAATCATATAATGATTATAACTGCATAAATGATCTGTTCTAGCTATAAATAGGCGAGTATCATCGGCTGTGCTAATCTTCAGATCCTAACTGCGCCTACAACCTGCCTCGTCCGCGCGATAAATTCAGGGAACGATCAGAGGAATAATTTCGTCCGTGAATCGTAAATAGGAATTATCGTCACTATCGGGGATCCACATCCTTACATTCGCGGAGGACGGTAATTTCACTCCTGGTACTGATCGGTCCCTGAAGAATCCTAAATCTCGTGCTGCAATGCGAGACTGTGCGTAAATATAATTGCCTCGACTACATTGATTTCAACGTTCTGATGCGTTATCGAACGACGAGCCGTTTATCTGTCGCGTCGCCATTCAAGCATGGTAAAGACGCGATTGTGTAACTGCGCGAAATAACGGCTTACGGATATAATTATAACGTCCTGGCATCGAAGTTACGGCCGCTCGAATCGAAAACGCTCGCAGAAACGTCCCCGCGAACTTATCTATAGATGATCGATTTAAGGCGTTCGAACGAGCGAACTGAGCTGAGAGAAGATTTCCGAATGTAACTTTACGGGCGGTATTCATAGTCGATTCTTCTTCTTCCTATGCCTTATGGTTCACTGTCCCTTGAGGGGCACAGCATCACGATTTCAGTAGCTTTGAAGACTCGGAAGACAGTAATTGTGGAGGCTAATTGTATCTTTAATTTACCTAATCGATTTTTTCTTCAAGACTGTCTTAAGTAATGTCCTGAGATGTTAACACGGCTCTGCAGTTTATGGACATCTTGTGATTGCTTTATAACACTAGTTAAGACTGTCTTAAATACAAGAACCTACTATGAATACCGACCTAAATGTATCGAAGATACACTGCGACTGTGATGGAAGCGCTAGCAGTTTTTAAAAGCAATTTCGATGATAGATTAATTATTAACTAAAAAAAAATTCGTACTACATGTGTGACAAAAGTGGGCTCTATTAGGGATACTTCTGCTGTTTAGAAGTATAAGTTTAGAAGTATAAGCTCAATGCGTTGCATTCATGTCAAATATTGAATTTTATAACTATCTAACGATAAGTTAAGCGACTGAATTGCACACTCCCAAGCCGAATCCCCTCGTTCGGGTACACCTTCGCGCGAACCGCGTATTGCCGTAAATTGAACAGAAAAAACAACTCGAACTAGTGTTACATAATAAATATGATACATTATTAGGTATATCCGAATTAGTTTACATACACATTCTACTGCTGGATAGAATCTCCCGACCGGGGGCACCCTATTGTAGGCAGTATTATTCACTGCTACACTCAGGCATTTTATGCTCTATGTGTCTTATCGCACAACAACTGTAATGCAAATCACAGAATATAATTTGTTAAGCCAATCGACGAACGTTTATCCATTAGCGCCCAAGGATCAGAGTACGTGTGTACGTTTCTGTATGTATGTACGTATACACGTGTATGCATTCACGTAGATGTATGTGTAGCGCGCACACAAGTTCGCACACACGCATACACTCAAATACACATATGTGTGAATGTATATTACAGAGGTGTCGTGATAAGTGGGGTAGATGGGTTAGTAGGTCGAGGTTAATGAGATTGGACATCCAAGACGCCGTTGTGCTCAGATTATAAAATCAAAACAAGAAATGGCGACTTCTCTTCTAATCATCAAACTTTAGGTTATATCAAATTCAAAAAGTAGAAATAAAAAACCTGTTGTGACGCAAATAGCGCAAGTAATAATCTTTCAGATATACATTTTTCACGAACCTCTTTACGTCAAATTAGCGTCGTGAGTTCTGCGCATGTAGAGCGAACTTTAACACTTTCCAATATCGTTGCGCTGTTTATAGTCATATTATAATAAAAACATCAAATATCTTGGATGCTTACTTCTTATCAGTACGTGATTGAAACATTAACTACGTTTCTATTGTACATACAATATTCGTAAAATGTCGAATTTATTCATCCACATCTAATATCTTTGATAATATACGTCTCATTCTTATAATTTTAATTTTAATGTTTTAACGAGTGAATTTGACATTTTATCCTATAGTTTTAATACTAGAGACAGAAGAGGTACAGAGAAACAATGATGTTGACTGATTAAATAATCAGCATTTAACCCCAGAATACAAATGGATTATAGTAAATTATAATTTTTATTTATTCTCATTCGATGGGTTTTTAAAACTTTTTAATATATTGGTTGTTTAATTTAATATAAATATTAATTATTAACTCAATAGAGATCGTATCAATCCGTATTTCTAGAGTTAAAGTACATAGAGAGAATTTTTCATTATGTTTTACTGCAAAATTCACTGTAAATTTCACTATGTTTGATAAAAACTTGGCAACCTATTGAATATTACAGATAACAATAGGAATTTTTGAAATATGTAAAGGACATTTAATAAATATAATTTGTAAATGCATAATAAAATTTACCAATTAAATTGTAAAATTACTCTGTCAAACACAGAGTAATTCCGATATATGTATACCATATATATGTGTATACCTATCGAAAACTCAATTCATTAAAATGTTATTTACTATATTTATGATAAATAAATTATATCAATAAAAATTTCATATTATATCATTATAAAAAAAATTTTTTTAAAACGAAATATTTTCTTATAATATATTTGAAAAAAAACTTAAAAATTTTTGCATTTTTGTCGTATATCAAAACAGATGGGATATATGACCACTCCAGAGTGGGGTAATCAAGAAATAAAACAATAAAAAAAGAACACAAGACTTAAGCACTGGTATTTTGGTACTGGACTCCATCCTTTACTATCCCTACACTTATGTATCATTTTATCTAGGTTGTAATAAATGGTTGCGGTACTCACAATATATTGATAAATTGATTCAACTTACGATGATTTCGTTAATATTAACTGTAAAAAAGTGAAATCACGATACTAACAAATAAGCATAACAGAGCGATTGCGAGCAAATTATCTTCATTTATGTTTTTCTTGATTTCTGCGGCGTAAATCTTCATGCGGCGTAAATACCCAAGTTATCATACACTGTTAAACATGTCATGAAATTCAATGTATTTTTAAGTTACACAAATACATTAAATTTAATGTATCTATAATTGAAAAGTATATGCATGAAATTTTGTAGTGCACTTTTGACAACATTAAATGTTTTAATATAACTGCTTGAAATTTGATTCGTTATATTACATTGAATCTTGCTGTCTATTTTTAACAATGTATCTTATATATTTTATTGTGATAAATATTTGTAAATTAAAGGAAATCATAAAAATTTTCGAAATACGTTATTCCAAGTTCCACGAGTACCATTTTGAGGGTAAATTAAAAAAAATTCTCTCTATGTATGTAGGAACGCTTAATCGAAACCTAAATGCTCTAAGATGCGTCTAAAATGAATTTCACTACATCTCGAAGGGCATGTAAAAACGCAGAAGCTATCAATCGAAACATCAATATGAAAGACATTTACGTAACGCGAATGCAATGTATTGTTTAGCGAAGCTTTTCGTTCCACGTAACGAGAAGCTCGAGAATTTTGCAAGTCTGCAGAAAGGGGATACAATAACTGCCGGAATTATCTGACCCAAATGGCCCGAATCGAGAGAGTAAAAACAAACAGTACATCTCTCTTTATCTTCGCGTTAATAAAATCGCAGTATAACGTATGTTTATATTATCCAACTGTGATGACTCTTCTAGCCGATAATGTACATGATTACTATTGCACGTTATTATTTCTATCTTTTTCGCAAGCGAAAAGTCCACGCGTGACTAAACGATTTGAACTTTTATCATCGTATATCATTTACACGATGACGCATTCCTATCGCTACGTCTTCTCGATGTACGCGTGGTATCTAATATGCAACTGCGAACAAACATCGCATAAAGTAACATTTAACTGATTATTGTCACGACGTATGCGGTAAATATTTCCAGTCCGCGCGTAATTAGGATAAAAATTATATTCCCCTATAATAGTCGCAATCCAGTATACTTTTCTGCATTATGCATTATAACATGCCGCCATCGTTTCCTAACGCTTTTTGACTCAATAAAAAACTTATATACAATTGCAATTTACTTTACCTAAAAAGATTCTCGTTCTATTCGAAACTAAGCCTTACAAGAGGAAATAATTCTCCTCCGAGGATAGGATGGATAGGCATTGAGTAGGAAATTGAGGGAGAAAAAGGAAAGCGCCAAACGTTCAGAGGCTGCAAATAATTATACGATTATTATTCCACACAAATTTAATGATATTTAAGATTTTACGAGAAGAAGACGCGCATTTTCAACAAATCGCTTTATCACAAAATTTCTTCCCGTGTAAAGTTCTTCCCGGGAGAGAAGAAGGGAATTAATTCTCGCGCGAGGGCTGTTACGGTTCCGCGACGGGAATCGAAAGTATGATACGCGCGGTCAGCAATTACTTCCCTAGAAGATGGCGACGTACGGCTAGAATTCAATCCTAGAGTGATGAGAACGATGCCATATCGCGAGCTAATGCAGTTGACAAATCGGGGGGTTGGACTAGAGAAAGGGAGAGGCACAACCGTAATGAGATGTGACACTTACCATCGAAGTATTGGGAGAACAGTACTCTGGTGTACGCGGTCATCGCGCTGCCCCAGCTTGGATTTTCAATGTTGTTGCAGGTGCCTTCGATGCTGCGATACTTGGACGTCAAGTCGCATTCTACATTGTGCACCGTGGTACAAGACTCACCGAGAGGAGTACTCTGCAGACCCAGCGTCGATATATAACGGGCACAGTCGTTCTTATCTAAGCCGAATCTACGATAGGATGCAATCAGATATGAATTTTAACCGTTTAGTAAAAAACACCGATTTGAAACAGTGATAGATAAAATACTTTTAAAATGTATTTAGATACAGCTACAGATACGTGTGAAGAAATATATCTAGATATATCTTAAAAGTATCTCAGATGCATATCAGATACTTCAAAATTATATTTTATTGTAATAATGGTAATATGTACAAAATATATTTTTGTAAATAAATGTTTATTAATGTTAGTGGCATATAACGATTTGTTCGCAATGATCTAACTAAAAGTACAGATTACAGAGTATGAAATGTGATTAAACACACAATGTCAATTTAATAAGATGTAAAAGACTTTATCATGTAGTCTTTTATTGTCACAGATTTTTTTAATAAAAATTTCTAGAAACGTGACGGCTCGTGACAAACTTAGATAAATATGAAACATAAATAAAATTTCCACACAAGTATCTGTTACATTTAATTATAAAATAATATTAAATAATAACTAAATTTGTATTATTAATTTAATAATGTACGAAAAGCAAGAAGATATCCAAGAATTCTCCAACCAAACTCATAATGAAAAAAATAGAACAGATATTCTTTTTATATTACAAGTGCCATCATTCTATCTTTTTTAACATTCAATATTGCAAACACTCGTTATTTGGATAATCCGAAAACTACTTCATTCGTTTTTATCAATCAAAAATTCGTTTTACAAACAAAAATACCGATGATTCATACGTGATGTAACGGACAAATGACCTAAAATTAGCGCGGTTAGGGAATATGTTAATAAAGAGAGTTAATAATTCAAAGTGATGATTTAAACTAATAGAAAATAACTTAAAGCTGCTATTTAGAAACATACCTTCGACAATTTTGTTGTACGAGATACGAAGACGCTTTTGTTGCTACGAGCGCATCGATGCTCCTGTCGAAAGCATCCGTAGAAGGGTAAGAATTCCAGAATTGTTTCTCGGCCGGACTTTGTGCTGCAAGTTCGACACCGGCGTTCGCGATATTACTCTCAAGGGTACTCATGCGACCAATTAACGTTCGTGCGAATGCGATCGAATTGTTTAGAGTTGCTCCATCTATTCTAGGAAACCTCCGATTTTGAAAACGGCCGGTATCCACGATGACTTCGGAGCCGTAATTAGATGGCAGTCCTGAAAGCATTTCTTTGAAATATTTTGGAATAGGAAATAAAGCTATAATTTAAATGATGGATAAAATAAGAATGCGATCACTGAGAAAAATGTTTTGATTATACTAACTACTAACTAAACATTTGTGGTAAGTGTTTCATTTTACGAAATTTCAAATATATGTAATCAGATTTTTTTCCAATGATGGTATCCGAAAATATTCTGGATTATATGTATTTCCGAATATAATCCAAAAATAAATCTTTTGAATTTAGGCCTTCGTTTCGAAATAAATCAGCCAATTCTACACGAGCATGTCTGGACTGTTTCCAAATATTACTAAATAGCGGTCAAGAAGAGATAATAGACAAAATTCTATTAAAGTTACAAATTTATTTCTTCGATAACATGTAATTCTGCAGGATGAATGGTGTAATGTATGATACAACGCCTAAAACGGAATTTGACACGACTTTTATTAATTGTACATCGAGATTTTTTTGAAGTATTCATGGAAAGTAAAAAAAAAAGTATTTATGAAAACCGAGACACAGAAAAAAACATTCTTGTTTCGAGAATATCTTTATTTTCGAAATGTAAATATTGAAATAAGAATATATACCGTTAAATAGACATAACTTATTTATATAAAAAAGTTTTATATAATTTTGTCAAGAAAAATTCAAGAATAACATTCTTATTAAACAATAATATTTATAAATTGAAAAAAAAATAACAATATCTTTCATTCTTCAAATCAAGAATTAAAATTTTTAAAATTCTATTATTATCAAAACATTTATATTGTGATCTTTAGATAATTATTATTATATTAAAATACAAATATAATATAGTGCTGAAATTTAAGACAATCAAATCCTTTAAAGATTTTATATATTCGATTATAATATAAAATGACAATAATTGTTAAATAGAATATATCAACTTTAATTTGACATTAATTTTTTTCTGTGAACAATTGCCTTTGATTTTCTTTATTTCACGGCGAGAAATGTATGCTACTCCATAAATTCGATTGCGGTAAACACTTACCGGTGTAACTGGCCAAGTAATTCTGTAGAGACTCGGGTAACTTGTAGGTGTCGATCGAATATGAGTGACCCAGAAGCCCCATCGTCTGCAGGGATACCCAAAGGATCGCCAGAGTGGCAACGGAGCCCGCCATGACACCGCCGGCTGCACAAAACGGAATGACCCGACTAATGTAAAATTACCAAGACACGCTCTTCTTGTATCCCAACACGTGACTCATACGTTCGCTCTACGTTGACTTGCATGCGCGGCGGTTAAAGAGAACGATGTCTCGTCGCAAACGAAAATGTTATATTAATAACTTACGGTTGCTTTTGAAAGGATGTCACTGCGCCACGCTTAGCACGCGTCCCGGAAACCGCTCTCCCGTCAACAAATACCGGATATGTATGAATTGATACGTTAAAAAATATCATATCATTTCTTTTCTACATGATACCAACATTACTATATTGTCATTGTACATTGTTGTTAAATATGTCCGATAACCAGACCTTGATCTTCTTATCTCATGTTAATATTGAACACGATCTTCGTGTCAATCGTAAACATTAAATAAAGAAAATTAATAAAAAATAAATTATATATAATAATAATATTAATATTAATATAATAATATAAAAATAATAAAGATAAATTTGTTTCCAGGAGAAGAGGGGGGAGATTTTAAAATTATTAAATTTAGTAATTTAAATAATAAATAGGGGAAACCAGGGCTATTCATTAGGTGGGGTAATTCGTAAAAATGGAAATATTTTTGTATGAGTATATGTTAAAAATTTACTTTAAATACTGTAAACGCGTCCTAATGTAACGACGTTGCTAATAAAGTTTC